>CP094635.1:28425786-28590246 GCA_023657505.1 Camelina hispida | reverse complement strand
CTAATTATAAGAGTTTGAGATGGATGTGGAGAGTTTAAAAGCCACTTATACCCATTTTGTCCCAAAACAGGCTAAAACCAAGAAAACATTGCTTAGAAGCACTAAACAGCTATGTTAGTGTTTCTGGGGTTAAAATGTGTCTTAATCCAATGCAACTGACTAGATATAAGAGTTTGAGATGAATGTGGAGAGTTTAAAAGCCACTTATACCCATTTTGTCCCAAAACAGGCTAAAACCAAGAAAACATTGCTTAGAAGCTGTAAACAGCTTTGTTAGTGTTTCTGGGGTTAAAATGTGTCTTAATCCAATGCAACTGACTAATTATAAGAGTTTGAGATTGATGTGGAGAGTTTAAAAGCCACTTATACCCATTTTGTCCCAAAACAGGCTAAAACCAAGAAAAACATTGCTTAGAAGCACCAAACAGCTTTGTTAGTGTTTCTGGGGTTAAAATGTGTCTTAATCCAATGCAACTAACTAATTATAAGAGTTTGAGATAGATGTGGAGAGTTTAAAAGCCACTTATACCCATTTTGTCCCAAAACAGGCTAAAACCAAGAAAACATTGCTTAGAAGCACTAAACAGCTTTGTTAGTGTTTCTGGGGTTAAAATGTGTCTTAATCCAATGCAACTGACTAATTATAAGAGTTTGAGATGATGTGGAGAGTTTAAAAGCCACTTATACCCATTTTCCCAAAAACAGCTAAAACCAAGAAAACATTGCTTAGAAGCTGTAAACAGCTATGTTAGTGTTTCTGGGGTTAAAATGTGTCTTAATCCAATGCAACTGACTAATTATAAGAGTTTGAGATGGATGTGGAGAGTTTAAAAGCCACTTATACCCATTTTGTCCCAAAAAGGCTAAAACCAAGAAAACATTGCTTAGAAGCTGTAAACAGCTATGTTAGTGTTTCTGGGGTTAAAATGTGTCTTAATCCAATGCAACTGACTAATTATAAGAGTTTGAGATGGATGTGGAGAGTTTAAAAGCCACTTATACCCATTTTGTCCCAAAACAGGCTAAAACCAAGAAAACATTGCTTAGAAGCTGTAAACAGCTATGTTAGTGTTTCTAGGGTTAAAATGTGTCAATCCAATGCAACTGACTAATTATAAGAGTTTGAGATGGATGTGGAGAGTTTAAAAGCCACTTATACCCATTTTGTCCCAAAACAGGCTAAAACCAAGAAAACATTGCTTAGAAGCACTAAACAGCTTTGTTAGTGTTTCTGGGTTAAAATGTGTCTTAATCCAATGCAACTGACTAATTATAAGAGTTTGAGATAGATGTGGAGAGTTTAAAAGCCACTTATACCCATTTTGTCCCAAAACAGGCTAAAACCAAGAAAACATTGCTTAGAAGCTGTAAACAGCTATGTTAGTGTTTCTGGGGTTAAAATGTGTCTTAATCCTGCAACTGACTAATTAAAAGAGTTTGAGAGGGATGTGGAGAGTTTAAAAACTTATACCCATTTTGTCCCAAAACAGGCTAAAACCAAGAAAACATTGCTTAGAAGCTGTAAACAGCTATGTTGGTTAAAATGTGTCTTAATCCAATGCAACTGACTAATTATAAGAGTTTGAGATAGATGTGGAGAGTTTAAAAGCCACTTATACCCATTTTGTCCCAAAACAGGCTAAAACCAAGAAAACATTGCTTAGAAGCTGTAAACAGCTATGTTAGTGTTTCTGGGGTTAAAATGTGTCTTAATCCAATGCAACTGACTAATTATAAGAGTTTGAGATGATGTGGAGAGTTTAAAAGCCACTTATACCCATTTTGTCTCAAAACAGGCTAAAACCAAGAAAACATTGCTTAGAAGCTGTAAACAGCTATGTTAGTGTTTCTGGGGTTAAAATGTGTCTTAATCCAATGCAACTGACTAATTATAAGAGTTTGAGATAGATGTGGAGAGTTTAAAAGCCACTTATACCCATTTTGTCCCAAAACAGGCTAAAACCAAGAAAACATTGCTTAGAAGCACCAAACAGCTTTGTTAGTGTTTCTGGGTTAAAATGTGTCTTAATCCAATGCAACTGACTAATTATAAGAGTTTGAGATAGATGTGGATAGTTTAAAAGCCACTTATACCCATTTTGTCCCAAAACAGGCTAAAACCAAGAAAACATTGCTTAGAAGCACTAAACAGCTATGTTAGTGTTTCTGGGGTTAAAATGTGTCTTAATCCAATGCAACTGACTATATATAAGAGTTTGAGATGAATGTGGAGAGTTTAAAAGCCACTTATACCCATTTTGTCCCAAAACAGGCTAAAACCAAGAAAACATTGCTTAGAAGCTGTAAACAGCTATGTTAGTGTTTCTGGGGTTAAAATGTGTCTTAATCCAATGCAACTGACTAATTATAAGAGTTTGAGATGGATGTGGAGAGTTTAAAAGCCACTTATACCCATTTTGTCCCAAAACAGGCTAAAACCAAGAAAACATTGCTTAGAAGCACCAAACAGCTTTGTTAGTGTTTCTGGGTTAAAATGTGTCTTAATCCAATGCAACTGACTAATTATAAGAGTTTGAGATAGATGTGGATAGTTTAAAAGCCACTTATACCCATTTTGTCCCAAAACAGGCTAAAACCAAGAAAACATTGCTTAGAAGCACTAAACAGCTATGTTAGTGTTTCTGGGGTTAAAATGTGTCTTAATCCAATGCAACTGACTAATTATAAGAGTTTGAGATGATGTGGAGAGTTTAAAAGCCACTTATACCCATTTTGTCCCAAAACAGCTAAAACCAAGAAAACATTGCTTAGAAGCACTAAACAGCTATGTTAGTGTTTCTGGGTTAAAATGTGTCTTAATCCAATGCAACTGACTAATTATAAGAGTTTGAGATGATGTGGAGAGTTTAAAAGCCACTTATACCCATTTTGTCCCAAAACAGGCTAAAACCAAGAAAACATTGCTTAGAAGCTGTAAACAGCTATGTTAGTGTTTCTGGGGTTAAAATGTGTCTTAATCAATGCAACTGACTAATTATAAGAGTTTGAGATGGATGTGGAGAGTTTAAAAGCCACTTATACCCATTTTGTCCCAAAACAGGCTAAAACCAAGAAAACATTGCTTAGAAGCTGTAAATGTTAGTGTTTCTAGGGTTAAAATGTGTCTTAATCCAATGCAACTGACTAATTATAAGAGTTTGAGATGGATGTGGAGAGTTTAAAAGCCACTTATACCCATTTTGTCCCAAAACAGGCTAAAACCAAGAAAACATTGCTTAGAAGCTGTAAACAGCTATGTTAGTGTTTCTGGGGTTAAAATGTGTCTTAATCCAATGCAACTGACTAATTATAAGAGTTTGAGATGGATGTGGAGAGTTTAAAAGCCACTTATACCCATTATGTCCCAAAACAGGCTAAAACCAAGAAAACATTGCTTAGAAGCTGTAAACAGCTATGTTAGTGTTTCTGGGGTTAAAATGTGTCTTAATCTAATGCAACTGACTAATTATAAGAGTTTGAGATGGATGTGGAGAGTTTAAAAGCCACTTATACCCATTTTGTCCCAAAACAGGCTAAAACCAAGAAAACATTGCTTAGAAGCACCAAACAGCTTTGTTAGTGTTTCTGGGTTAAAATGTGTCTTAATCCAATGCAACTGACTAATTATAAGAGTTTGAGAAGGATGTGGAGAGTTTAAAAGCCACTTATACCCATTTTGTCCCAAAACAGGCTAAAACCAAGAACATTGCTTAGAAGCTGTAAACAGCTATGTTAGTGTTTCTGGGTTAAAATGTGTCTTAATCCAATGCAACTGACTAATTATAAGAGTTTGAGATGATGTGGAGAGTTTAAAAGCCACTTATACCCATTTTGTCCCAAAACAGGCTAAAACCAAGAAAACATTGCTTAGAAGCTGTAAACAGCTTTGTTAGTGTTTCTGGGTTAAAATGTGTCTTAATCCAATGCAACTGACTAATTATAAGAGTTTGAGATAGATGTGGAGAGTTTAAAAGCCACTTATACCCATTTTGTCCCAAAACAGGCTAAAACCAAGAAAACATTGCTTAGAAGCTGTAAACAGCTATGTTAGTGTTTCTGGGGTTAAAATGTGTCTTAATCCAATGCAACTGACTAATTATAAGAGTTTGAGATGATGTGGAGAGTTTAAAAGCCACTTATACCCATTTTGTCCCAAAAAAGCTAAAACCAAGAAAACATTGCTTAGAAGCTGTAAACAGCTATGTTAGTGTTTCTGGGGTTAAAATGTGTCTTAATCCAATGCAACTGACTAATTATAAGAGTTTGAGAAGGATGTGGAGAGTTTAAAAGCCACTTATACCCATTTTGTCCCAAAACAGGCTAAAACCAAGAAAACATTGCTTAGAAGCTGTAAACAGCTATGTTAGTGTTTATGGGGTTAAAATGTGTCTTAATCCAATGCAACTGACTAATTATAAGAGTTTGAGATGGATGTGGAGAGTTTAAAAGCCACTTATACCCATTTTGTCCCAAAACAGGCTAAAACCAAGAAAACATTGCTTAGAAGCTGTAAACAGCTATGTTAGTGTTTCTGGGGTTAAAATGTGTCTTAATCCAATGCAACTGACTAATTATAAGAGTTTGTGGAGAGTTTAAAAGCCACTTATACCCATTTTGTCCCAAAACAGGCTAAAACCAAGAAAACATTGCTTAGAAGCAGTAAACAGCTTTGTTAGTGTTTCTGGGTTAAAATGTGTCTTAATCCAATGCAACTGACTAATTATAAGAGTTTGAGATAGATGTGGATAGTTTAAAAGCCACTTATACCCATTTTGTCCCAAAACAGGCTAAAACCAAGAAAACATTGCTTAGAAGCACTAAACAGCTATGTTAGTGTTTCTGGGGTTAAAATGTGTCTTAATCCAATGCAACTGACTAATTATAAGAGTTTGAGATGAATGTGGAGAGTTTAAAAGCCACTTATACCCATTTTGTCCCAAAACAGGCTAAAACCAAGAAAACATTGCTTAGAAGCTGTAAACAGCTATGTTAGTGTTTCTGGGGTTAAAATGTGTCTTAATCCAATGCAACTGACTAATTATAAGAGTTTGAGAAGGATGTGGAGAGTTTAAAAGCCACTTATACCCATTTTGTCCCAAAACAGGCTAAAACCAAGAAAACATTGCTTAGAAGCACCAAACAGCTTTGTTAGTGTTTCTGGGTTAAAATGTGTCTTAATCCAATGCAACTAATTATAAGAGTTTGAGATAGATGTGGAGAGTTTAAAAGCCACTTATACCCATTTTGTCCCAAAACAGGCTAAAACCAAGAAAACATTGCTTAGAAGCACTAAACAGCTATGTTAGTGTTTCTGGGTTAAAATCTGTCTTAATCCAATGCAACTGACTAATTATAAGAGTTTGAGATAGATGTGGAGAGTTTAAAAGCCACTTATACCCATTTTGTCCCAAAACAGGCTAAAACCAAGAAAACATTGCTTAGAAGCACTAAACAGCTATGTTAGTGTTTCTGGGGTTAAAATGTGTCTTAATCCAATGCAACTGACTAATTATAAGAGTTTGAGATGAATGTGGAGAGTTTAAAAGCCACTTATATTTTGTCCCAAAAAAGGCTAAAACCAAGAAAACATTGCTTAGAAGCTGTAAACAGCTATGTTAGTGTTTCTGGGTTAAAATGTGTCTTAATCCAATGCAACTGACTAATTATAAGAGTTTGAGATGGATGTGGAGAGTTTAAAAGCCACTTATACCCATTTTGTCCCAAAACAGGCTAAAACCAAGAAAACATTGCTTAGAAGCTGTAAACAGCTATGTTAGTGTTTCTAGGGTTAAAATGTGTCTTAATCCAATGCAACTGACTAATTATAAGAGTTTGAGAAGGATGTGGAGAGTTTAAAAGCCACTTATACCCATTTTGTCCCAAAACAGGCTAAAACCAAGAAAACATTGCTTAGAAGCACCAAACAGCTTTGTTAGTGTTTCTGGGTTAAAATGTGTCTTAATCCAATGCAACTAACTAATTATAAGAGTTTGAGATAGATGTGGAGAGTTTAAAAGCCACTTATACCCATTTTGTCCCAAAACAGGCTAAAACCAAGAAAACATTGCTTAGAAGCTGTAAACAGCTATGTTAGTGTTTATGGGGTTAAAATGTGTCTTAATCCAATGCAACTGACTAATTATAAGAGTTTGAGATGAATGTGGAGAGTTTAAAAGCCACTTATACCCATTTTGTCCCAAAACAGGCTAAAACCAAGAAAACATTGCTTAGAAGCTGTAAACAGCTATGTTAGTGTTTCTGGGGTTAAAATGTGTCTTAATCCAATGCAACTGACTATATATAAGAGTTTGAGATGAATGTGGAGAGTTTAAAAGCCACTTATACCCATTTTGTCCCAAAACAGGCTAAAACCAAGAAAACATTGCTTAGAAGCTGTAAACAGCTATGTTAGTGTTTCTGGGGTTAAAATGTGTCTTAATCCAATGCAACTGACTAATTATAAGAGTTTGAGATGATGTGGAGAGTTTAAAAGCCACTTATACCCATTTTGTCCCAAAACAGGCTAAAACCAAGAAAACATTGCTTAGAAGCTGTAAACAGCTTTGTTAGTGTTTCTGGGTTAAAATGTGTCTTAATCCAATGCAACTGACTAATTATAAGAGTTTGAGATAGATGTGGAGAGTTTAAAAGCCACTTATACCCATTTTGTCCCAAAACAGGCTAAAACCAAGAAAACATTGCTTAGAAGCTGTAAACAGCTATGTTAGTGTTTCTGGGGTTAAAATGTGTCTTAATCCAATGCAACTGACTAATTATAAGAGTTTGAGATAGATGTGGAGAGTTTAAAAGCCACTTATACCCATTTTGTCCCAAAACAGGCTAAAACCAAGAAAACATTGCTTAGAAGCACCAAACAGCTTTGTTAGTGTTTCTGGGTTAAAATGTGTCTTAATCCAATGCAACTGACTAATTATAAGAGTTTGAGATAGATGTGGATAGTTTAAAAGCCACTTATACCCATTTTGTCCCAAAACAGGCTAAAACCAAGAAAACATTGCTTAGAAGCACTAAACAGCTATGTTAGTGTTTCTGGGGTTAAAATGTGTCTTAATCCAATGCAACTGACTAATTATAAGAGTTTGAGATGAATGTGGAGAGTTTAAAAGCCACTTATACCCATTTTGTCCCAAAAAAGGCTAAAACCAAGAAAACATTGCTTAGAAGCACTAAACAGCTATGTTAGTGTTTCTGGGGTTAAAATGTGTCTTAATCCAATGCAACTGACTATTTATAAGAGTTTGAGATGAATGTGGAGAGTTTAAAAGCCACTTATACCCATTTTGTCCCAAAAAGGCTAAAACCAAGAAAACATTGCTTAGAAGCTGTAAACAGCTATGTTAGTGTTTCTGGGGTTAAAATGTGTCTTAATCCAATGCAACTGACTAATATAAGAGTTTGAGATGATGTGGAGAGTTTAAAAGCCACTTATACCCATTTTGTCCCAAAACAGGCTAAAACCAAGAAAACATTGCTTAGAAGCTGTAAACAGCTATGTTAGTGTTTCTGGGGTTAAAATGTGTCTTAATCCAATGCAACTGACTAATTATAAGAGTTTGAGATAGATGTGGAGAGTTTAAAAGCCACTTATACCCATTTTGTCCCAAAACAGGCTAAAACCAAGAAAACATTGCTTAGAAGCACAAACAGCTTTGTTAGTGTTTCTGGGTTAAAATGTCTTAATCCAATGCAACTGACTAATTATAAGAGTTTGAGATAGATGTGGAGAGTTTAAAAGCCACTTATACCCATTTTGTCCCAAAACAGGCTAAAACCAAGAAAACATTGCTTAGAAGCTGTAAACAGCTATGTTAGTGTTTTGGGGTTAAAATGTGTCTTAATCCAATGCAACTGACTAATTATAAGAGTTTGAGATGATGTGGAGAGTTTAAAAGCCACTTATACCCATTTTGTCCCAAAACAGGCTAAAACCAAGAAAACATTGCTTAGAAGCTGTAAACAGCTATGTTAGTGTTTCTGGGGTTAAAATGTGTCTTAATCCAATGCAACTGACTAATTATAAGAGTTTGAGATGAATGTGGAGAGTTTAAAAGCCACTTATACCCATTTTGTCCCAAAACAGGCTAAAACCAAGAAAACATTGCTTAGAAGCTGTAAACAGCTATGTTAGTGTTTCTGGGGTTAAAATGTGTCTTAATCCAATGCAACTGACTAATTATAAGAGTTTGAGATGAATGTGGAGAGTTTAAAAGCCACTTATACCCATTTTGTCCCAAAACAGGCTAAAACCAAGAAAACATTGCTTAGAAGCTGTAAACAGCTATGTTAGTGTTTCTGGGGTTAAAATGTGTCTTAATCCAATGCAACTGACTAATTATAAGAGTTTGAGAAGATGTGGAGAGTTTAAAAGCCACTTATACCCATTTTGTCCCAAAACAGGCTAAAACCAAGAAAACATTGCTTAGAAGCACCAAACAGCTTTGTTAGTGTTTCTGGGTTAAAATGTGTCTTAATCCAATGCAACTGACTAATTATAAGAGTTTGAGATAGATGTGGATAGTTTAAAAGCCACTTATACCCATTTTGTCCCAAAACAGGCTAAAACCAAGAAAACATTGCTTAGAAGCACTAAACAGCTATGTTAGTGTGTCTGGGGTTAAAATGTGTCTTAATCCAATGCAACTGACTAATTATAAGAGTTTGAGATGAATGTGGAGAGTTTAAAAGCCACTTATACCCATTTTGTCCCAAAACAGGCTAAAACCAAGAAAACATTGCTTAGAAGCTGTAAACAGCTATGTTAGTGTTTCTGGGGTTAAAATGTGTCTTAATCCAATGCAACTGACTAATTATAAGAGTTTGAGATGGATGTGGAGAGTTTAAAAGCCACTTATACCCATTTTGTCCCAAAACAGGCTAAAACCAAGAAAACATTGCTTAGAAGCACTAAACAGCTTTGTTAGTGTTTCTGGGGTTAAAATGTGTCTTAATCCAATGCAACTAACTAATTATAAGAGTTTGAGATAGATGTGGAGAGTTTAAAAGCCACTTATACCCATTTTGTCCCAAAACAGGCTAAAACCAAGAAAACATTGCTTAGAAGCACTAAACAGCTTTGTTAGTGTTTCTGGGGTTAAAATGTGTCTTAATCCAATGCAACTAACTAATTATAAGAGTTTGAGATAGATGTGGAGAGTTTAAAAGCCACTTATACCCATTTTGTCCCAAAACAGGCTAAAACCAAGAAAACATTGCTTAGAAGCACCAAACAGCTTTGTTAGTGTTTCTGGGGTTAAAATGTGTCTTAATCCAATGCAACTAACTAATTATAAGAGTTTGAGATAGATGTGGAGAGTTTAAAAGCCACTTATACCCATTTTGTCCCAAAACAGGCTAAAACCAAGAAAACATTGCTTAGAAGCTGTAAACAGCTATGTTAGTGTTTCTGGGGTTAAAATGTGTCTTAATCCAATAACTAATTATAAGAGTTTGAGATAGATGTGGAGAGTTTAAAAGCCACTTATACCCATTTTGTCCCAAAACAGGCTAAAACCAAGAAAACATTGCTTAGAAGCACTAAACAGCTTTGTTAGTGTTTCTGGGGTTAAAATGTGTCTTAATCCAATGCAACTGACTAATTATAAGAGTTTGAGATAGATGTGGAGAGTTTAAAAGCCACTTATACCCATTTTGTCCCAAAACAGGCTAAAACCAAGAAAACATTGCTTAGAAGCTGTAAACAGCTATGTTAGTGTTTCTGGGGTTAAAATGTGTCTTAATCCAATGCAACTGACTAATTATAAGAGTTTGAGATGGATGTGGAGAGTTTAAAAGCCACTTATACCCATTTTGTCCCAAAACAGGCTAAAACCAAGAAAACATTGCTTAGAAGCACTAAACAGCTTTGTTAGTGTTTCTGGGGTTAAAATGTGTCTTAATCCAATGCAACTAACTAATTATAAGAGTTTGAGATAGATGTGGAGAGTTTAAAAGCCACTTATACCCATTTTGTCCCAAAACAGGCTAAAACCAAGAAAACATTGCTTAGAAGCACTAAACAGCTTTGTTAGTGTTTCTGGGGTTAAAATGTGTCTTAATCCAATGCAACTAACTAATTATAAGAGTTTGAGATAGATGTGGAGAGTTTAAAAGCCACTTATACCCATTTTGTCCCAAAACAGGCTAAAACCAAGAAAACATTGCTTAGAAGCTGTAAACAGCTATGTTAGTGTTTCTGGGGTTAAAATGTGTCTTAATCCAATGCAACTGACTAATTATAAGAGTTTGAGATGGATGTGGAGAGTTTAAAAGCCACTTATACCCATTTTGTCCCAAAACAGGCTAAAACCAAGAAAACATTGCTTAGAAGCACTAAACAGCTTTGTTAGTGTTTCTGGGGTTAAAATGTGTCTTAATCCAATGCAACTAACTAATTATAAGAGTTTGAGATAGATGTGGAGAGTTTAAAAGCCACTTATACCCATTTTGTCCCAAAACAGGCTAAAACCAAGAAAACATTGCTTAGAAGCTGTAAACAGCTATGTTAGTGTTTCTGGGGTTAAAATGTGTCTTAATCCAATGCAACTAACTAATTATAAGAGTTTGAGATAGATGTGGAGAGTTTAAAAGCCACTTATACCCATTTTGTCCCAAAACAGGCTAAAACCAAGAAAACATTGCTTAGAAGCACTAAACAGCTTTGTTAGTGTTTCTGGGGTTAAAATGTGTCTTAATCCAATGCAACTGACTAATTATAAGAGTTTGAGATGATGTGGAGAGTTTAAAAGCCACTTATACCCATTTTGTCCCAAAACAGGCTAAAACCAAGAAAACATTGCTTAGAAGCTGTAAACAGCTATGTTAGTGTTTCTGGGGTTAAAATGTGTCTTAATCCAATGCAACTGACTAATTATAAGAGTTTGAGATGGATGTGGAGAGTTTAAAAGCCACTTATACCCATTTTGTCCCAAAACAGGCTAAAACCAAGAAAACATTGCTTAGAAGCACTAAACAGCTTTGTTAGTGTTTCTGGGGTTAAAATGTGTCTTAATCCAATGCAACTAACTAATTATAAGAGTTTGAGATAGATGTGGAGAGTTTAAAAGCCACTTATACCCATTTTGTCCCAAAACAGGCTAAAACCAAGAAAACATTGCTTAGAAGCACTAAACAGCTTTGTTAGTGTTTCTGGGGTTAAAATGTGTCTTAATCCAATGCAACTAACTAATTATAAGAGTTTGAGATAGATGTGGAGAGTTTAAAAGCCACTTATACCCATTTTGTCCCAAAACAGGCTAAAACCAAGAAAACATTGCTTAGAAGCACTAAACAGCTTTGTTAGTGTTTCTGGGGTTAAAATGTGTCTTAATCCAATGCAACTAACTAATTATAAGAGTTTGAGATAGATGTGGATAGTTTAAAAGAGAGTTTGAGAGATGTGGAGAGTTTAAAAGCCACTTATACCCATTTTGTCCCAAAACAGGCTAAAACCAAGAAAACATTGCTTAGAAGCACTAAACAGCTTTGTTAGTGTTTCTGGGGTTAAAATGTGTCTTAATCCAATGCAACTGACTAATTATAAGAGTTTGAGATGGATGTGGAGAGTTTAAAAGCCACTTATACCCATTTTGTCCCAAAACAGGCTAAAACCAAGAAAACATTGCTTAGAAGCTGTAAACAGCTATGTTAGTGTTTCTGGGGTTAAAATGTGTCTTAATCCAATGCAACTGACTAATTATAAGAGTTTGAGATAGATGTGGAGAGTTTAAAAGCCACTTATACCCATTTTGTCCCAAAACAGGCTAAAACCAAGAAAACATTGCTTAGAAGCACTAAACAGCTTTGTTAGTGTTTCTGGGGTTAAAATGTGTCTTAATCCAATGCAACTAACTAATTATAAGAGTTTGAGATAGATGTGGAGAGTTTAAAAGCCACTTATACCCATTTTGTCCCAAAACAGGCTAAAACCAAGAAAACATTGCTTAGAAGCACTAAACAGCTTTGTTAGTGTTTCTGGGGTTAAAATGTGTCTTAATCCAATGCAACTAACTAATTATAAGAGTTTGAGATAGATGTGGAGAGTTTAAAAGCCACTTATACCCATTTTGTCCCAAAACAGGCTAAAACCAAGAAAACATTGCTTAGAAGCTGTAAACAGCTATGTTAGTGTTTCTGGGGTTAAAATGTGTCTTAATCCAATGCAACTGACTAATTATAAGAGTTTGAGATGGATGTGGAGAGTTTAAAAGCCACTTATACCCATTTTGTCCCAAAACAGGCTAAAACCAAGAAAACATTGCTTAGAAGCACTAAACAGCTTTGTTAGTGTTTCTGGGGTTAAAATGTGTCTTAATCCAATGCAACTGACTAATTATAAGAGTTTGAGATAGATGTGGAGAGTTTAAAAGCCACTTATACCCATTTTGTCCCAAAACAGGCTAAAACCAAGAAAACATTGCTTAGAAGCTGTAAACAGCTATGTTAGTGTTTCTGGGGTTAAAATGTGTCTTAATCCAATGCAACTGACTAATTATAAGAGTTTGAGATGGATGTGGAGAGTTTAAAAGCCACTTATACCCATTTTGTCCCAAAACAGGCTAAAACCAAGAAAACATTGCTTAGAAGCACTAAACAGCTTTGTTAGTGTTTCTGGGTTAAAATGTGTCTTAATCCAATGCAACTAACTAATTATAAGAGTTTGAGATAGATGTGGAGAGTTTAAAAGCCACTTATACCCATTTTGTCCCAAAACAGGCTAAAACCAAGAAAACATTGCTTAGAAGCACTAAACAGCTTTGTTAGTGTTTCTGGGGTTAAAATGTGTCTTAATCCAATGCAACTAACTAATTATAAGAGTTTGAGATAGATGTGGAGAGTTTAAAAGCCACTTATACCCATTTTGTCCCAAAACAGGCTAAAACCAAGAAAACATTGCTTAGAAGCTGTAAACAGCTATGTTAGTGTTTCTGGGGTTAAAATGTGTCTTAATCCAATGCAACTAACTAATTATAAGAGTTTGAGATAGATGTGGAGAGTTTAAAAGCCACTTATACCCATTTTGTCCCAAAACAGGCTAAAACCAAGAAAACATTGCTTAGAAGCACTAAACAGCTTTGTTAGTGTTTCTGGGGTTAAAATGTGTCTTAATCCAATGCAACTAACTAATTATAAGAGTTTGAGATAGATGTGGAGAGTTTAAAAGCCACTTATACCCATTTTGTCCCAAAACAGGCTAAAACCAAGAAAACATTGCTTAGAAGCACTAAACAGCTTTGTTAGTGTTTCTGGGGTTAAAATGTGTCTTAATCCAATGCAACTAACTAATTATAAGAGTTTGAGATAGATGTGGAGAGTTTAAAAGCCACTTATACCCATTTTGTCCCAAAACAGGCTAAAACCAAGAAAACATTGCTTAGAAGCACTAAACAGCTTTGTTAGTGTTTCTGGGGTTAAAATGTGTCTTAATCCAATGCAACTAACTAATTATAAGAGTTTGAGATAGATGTGGAGAGTTTAAAAGCCACTTATACCCATTTTGTCCCAAAACAGGCTAAAACCAAGAAAACATTGCTTAGAAGCTGTAAACAGCTATGTTAGTGTTTCTGGGGTTAAAATGTGTCTTAATCCAATGCAACTGACTAATTATAAGAGTTTGAGATGGATGTGGAGAGTTTAAAAGCCACTTATACCCATTTTGTCCCAAAACAGGCTAAAACCAAGAAAACATTGCTTAGAAGCACTAAACAGCTTTGTTAGTGTTTCTGGGGTTAAAATGTGACTTAATCCAATGCAACTAACTAATTATAAGAGTTTGAGAAGATGTGGAGAGTTTAAAAGCCACTTATACCCATTTTGTCCCAAAACAGGCTAAAACCAAGAAAACATTGCTTAGAAGCACTAAACAGCTTTGTTAGTGTTTCTGGGGTTAAAATGTGTCTTAATCCAATGCAACTAACTAATTATAAGAGTTTGAGATAGATGTGGAGAGTTTAAAAGCCACTTATACCCATTTTGTCCCAAAACAGGCTAAAACCAAGAAAACATTGCTTAGAAGCTGTAAACAGCTATGTTAGTGTTTCTGGGGTTAAAATGTGTCTTAATCCAATGCAACTAACTAATTATAAGAGTTTGAGATTGATGTGGAGAGTTTAAAAGCCACTTATACCCATTTTGTCCCAAAACAGGCTAAAACCAAGAAAACATTGCTTAGAAGCACTAAACAGCTTTGTTAGTGTTTCTGGGGTTAAAATGTGTCTTAATCCAATGCAACTAACTAATTATAAGAGTTTGAGATAGATGTGGAGAGTTTAAAAGCCACTTATACCCATTTTGTCCCAAAACAGGCTAAAACCAAGAAAACATTGCTTAGAAGCACTAAACAGCTTTGTTAGTGTTTCTGGGGTTAAAATGTGTCTTAATCCAATGCAACTAACTAATTATAAGAGTTTGAGATAGATGTGGAGAGTTTAAAAGCCACTTATACCCATTTTGTCCCAAAACAGGCTAAAACCAAGAAAACATTGCTTAGAAGCACTAAACAGCTTTGTTAGTGTTTCTGGGGTTAAAATGTGTCTTAATCCAATGCAACTAACTAATTATAAGAGTTTGAGATAGATGTGGAGAGTTTAAAAGCCACTTATACCCATTTTGTCCCAAAACAGGCTAAAACCAAGAAAACATTGCTTAGAAGCTGTAAACAGCTATGTTAGTGTTTCGGGGTTAAAATGTGTCTTAATCCAATGCAACTGACTAATTATAAGAGTTTGAGATGGATGTGGAGAGTTTAAAAGCCACTTATACCCATTTTGTCCCAAAACAGGCTAAAACCAAGAAAACATTGCTTAGAAGCACTAAACAGCTTTGTTAGTGTTTCTGGGGTTAAAATGTGTCTTAATCCAATGCAACTAACTAATTATAAGAGTTTGAGAAGGATGTGGAGAGTTTAAAAGCCACTTATACCCATTTTGTCCCAAAACAGGCTAAAACCAAGAAAACATTGCTTAGAAGCACTAAACAGCTTTGTTAGTGTTTCTGGGGTTAAAATGTGTCTTAATCCAATGCAACTAACTAATTATAAGAGTTTGAGATAGATGTGGAGAGTTTAAAAGCCACTTATACCCATTTTGTCCCAAAACAGGCTAAAACCAAGAAAACATTGCTTAGAAGCTGTAAACAGCTATGTTAGTGTTTCTGGGGTTAAAATGTGTCTTAATCCAATGCAACTAACTAATTATAAGAGTTTGAGATAGATGTGGAGAGTTTAAAAGCCACTTATACCCATTTTGTCCCAAAACAGGCTAAAACCAAGAAAACATTGCTTAGAAGCACTAAACAGCTTTGTTAGTGTTTCTGGGGTTAAAATGTGTCTTAATCCAATGCAACTAACTAATTATAAGAGTTTGAGATAGATGTGGAGAGTTTAAAAGCCACTTATACCCATTTTGTCCCAAAACAGGCTAAAACCAAGAAAACATTGCTTAGAAGCACTAAACAGCTTTGTTAGTGTTTCTGGGGTTAAAATGTGTCTTAATCCAATGCAACTAACTAATTATAAGAGTTTGAGATAGATGTGGAGAGTTTAAAAGCCACTTATACCCATTTTGTCCCAAAACAGGCTAAAACCAAGAAAACATTGCTTAGAAGCACTAAACAGCTTTGTTAGTGTTTCTGGGGTTAAAATGTGTCTTAATCCAATGCAACTAACTAATTATAAGAGTTTGAGATAGATGTGGAGAGTTTAAAAGCCACTTATACCCATTTTGTCCCAAAACAGGCTAAAACCAAGAAAACATTGCTTAGAAGCTGTAAACAGCTATGTTAGTGTTTCTGGGGTTAAAATGTGTCTTAATCCAATGCAACTGACTAATTATAAGAGTTTGAGATGGATGTGGAGAGTTTAAAAGCCACTTATACCCATTTTGTCCCAAAACAGGCTAAAACCAAGAAAACATTGCTTAGAAGCACTAAACAGCTTTGTTAGTGTTTCTGGGGTTAAAATGTGTCTTAATCCAATGCAACTAACTAATTATAAGAGTTTGAGAAGGATGTGGAGAGTTTAAAAGCCACTTATACCCATTTTGTCCCAAAACAGGCTAAAACCAAGAAAACATTGCTTAGAAGCACTAAACAGCTTTGTTAGTGTTTCTGGGGTTAAAATGTGTCTTAATCCAATGCAACTAACTAATTATAAGAGTTTGAGATAGATGTGGAGAGTTTAAAAGCCACTTATACCCATTTTGTCCCAAAACAGGCTAAAACCAAGAAAACATTGCTTAGAAGCTGTAAACAGCTATGTTAGTGTTTCTGGGGTTAAAATGTGTCTTAATCCAATGCAACTAACTAATTATAAGAGTTTGAGATAGATGTGGAGAGTTTAAAAGCCACTTATACCCATTTTGTCCCAAAAAGGCTAAAACCAAGAAAACATTGCTTAGAAGCACTAAACAGCTTTGTTAGTGTTTCTGGGGTTAAAATGTGTCTTAATCCAATGCAACTAACTAATTATAAGAGTTTGAGATAGATGTGGAGAGTTTAAAAGCCACTTATACCCATTTTGTCCCAAAACAGGCTAAAACCAAGAAAACATTGCTTAGAAGCACTAAACAGCTTTGTTAGTGTTTCTGGGGTTAAAATGTGTCTTAATCCAATGCAACTAACTAATTATAAGAGTTTGAGATAGATGTGGAGAGTTTAAAAGCCACTTATACCCATTTTGTCCCAAAACAGGCTAAAACCAAGAAAACATTGCTTAGAAGCTGTAAACAGCTTTGTTAGTGTTTCTGGGGTTAAAATGTGTCTTAATCCAATGCAACTAACTAATTATAAGAGTTTGAGATAGATGTGGAGAGTTTAAAAGCCACTTATACCCATTTTGTCCCAAAACAGGCTAAAACCAAGAAAACATTGCTTAGAAGCACTAAACAGCTTTGTTAGTGTTTCTGGGGTTAAAATGTGTCTTAATCCAATGCAACTAACTAATTATAAGAGTTTGAGATAGATGTGGAGAGTTTAAAAGCCACTTATACCCATTTTGTCCCAAAACAGGCTAAAACCAAGAAAACATTGCTTAGAAGCACTAAACAGCTTTGTTAGTGTTTCTGGGGTTAAAATGTGTCTTAATCCAATGCAACTAACTAATTATAAGAGTTTGAGATAGATGTGGAGAGTTTAAAAGCCACTTATACCCATTTTGTCCCAAAACAGGCTAAAACCAAGAAAACATTGCTTAGAAGCTGTAAACAGCTATGTTAGTGTTTCTGGGGTTAAAATGTGTCTTAATCCAATGCAACTAACTAATTATAAGAGTTTGAGATTGATGTGGAGAGTTTAAAAGCCACTTATACCCATTTTGTCCCAAAACAGGCTAAAACCAAGAAAACATTGCTTAGAAGCACCAAACAGCTTTGTTAGTGTTTCTGGGTGTCTAATTATATATATTTTGAGATGGATGTGGAGAGTTTAAAAGCCACTTATACCCATTTTGTCCCAAAACAGGCTAAAACCAAGAAAACATTGCTTAGAAGCTGTAAACAGCTATGTTAGTGTTTCTGGGGTTAAAATGTGTCTTAATCCAATGCAACTGACTAATTATAAGAGTTTGAGATAGATGTGGAGAGTTTAAAAGCCACTTATACCCATTTTGTCCAAAACAGGCTAAAACCAAGAAAACATTGCTTAGAAGCATTAAACAGCTTTGTTAGTGTTTCTGGGGTTAAAATGTGTCTTAATCCAATGCAACTAACTAATTATAAGAGTTTGAGATAGATGTGGAGAGTTTAAAAGCCACTTATACCCATTTTGTCCCAAAACAGGCTAAAACCAAGAAAACATTGCTTAGAAGCACTAAACAGCTTTGTTAGTGTTTTGGGGTTAAAATGTGTCTTAATCCAATGCAACTAACTAATTATAAGAGTTTGAGATAGATGTGGAGAGTTTAAAAGCCACTTATACCCATTTTGTCCCAAAACAGGCTAAAACCAAGAAAACATTGCTTAGAAGCTGTAAACAGCTATGTTAGTGTTTCTGGGGTTAAAATGTGTCTTAATCCAATGCAACTGACTAATTATAAGAGTTTGAGATGGATGTGGAGAGTTTAAAAGCCACTTATACCCATTTTGTCCCAAAACAGGCTAAAACCAAGAAAACATTGCTTAGAAGCACTAAACAGCTTTGTTAGTGTTTCTGGGGTTAAAATGTGTCTTAATCCAATGCAACTAACTAATTATAAGAGTTTGAGATAGATGTGGAGAGTTTAAAAGCCACTTATACCCATTTTGTCCCAAAACAGGCTAAAACCAAGAAAACATTGCTTAGAAGCACTAAACAGCTTTGTTAGTGTTTCTGGGGTTAAAATGTGTCTTAATCCAATGCAACTAACTAATTATAAGAGTTTGAGATAGATGTGGAGAGTTTAAAAGCCACTTATACCCATTTTGTCCCAAAACAGGCTAAAACCAAGAAAATATTGCTTAGAAGCACTAAACAGCTTTGTTAGTGTTTCTGGGGTTAAAATGTGTCTTAATCCAATGCAACTAACTAATTATAAGAGTTTGAGATAGATGTGGATAGTTTAAAAGCCACTTATACCCATTTTGTCCCAAAACAGGCTAAAACCAAGAAAACATTGCTTAGAAGCTGTAAACAGCTATGTTAGTGTTTCTGGGGTTAAAATGTGTCTTAATCCAATGCCACTAACTAATTATAAGAGTTTGACATTGACGTGGAGAGTTTAAAAGCCACATATACCCATTTTGTCCCAAAACAGGCTAAAACCAACAAAACATTGCTTAGAAGCACCAAACAGCTTTGTTAGTGTTTCAGGGTACTGACTAATTATAATATTTTGAGATGGATTTGGAGAGTTTACAAGCCACTTATACCCATTTTGTCCTAAAACAGGCTAAAACCAAGCAAACATTGCTTAGAAGCTATAAACAGCTATGTTAATGTTTTTGGGGGTTAAAATGTGTCTTAATCCAATGGTACTGACTAATTATAAGAGTTTGAGATGGATTTGGAGAGTTTAAAGCCACTTATAACCATTTTGTCCAAAAATAGGCTAAAACCAAGAAAACATTGCTTAGAAGCATTAAACAGCTTTGTTAGTGTTTTTGGGGTTAAAATGTGTCTTAATCCAATGAAACTAACTAATTATAAGATTTTGAGATAGATGTGGAGAGTTTAAAAGCCACTTATACTCATTTTGTCCCAAAACAGGCTAAAACCAAGAAAACATTGCTTAGAAGCACTAAACAGCTTTGTTAGTGTTTTTGGGGTTAAAATGTGTCTTAATCCAATGCAACTAACTAATTATAAGAGTTTGAGATAGATGTGGAGAGTTTAAAAGCCACTTATACCCATTTTGTCCCAAAACAGGCTAAAACCAAGAAAACATTGCTTAGAAGCTGTAAACAGCTATGTTAGTGTTTCTGGGGTTAAAATGTGTCTTAATCCAATGCAACTGACTAATTATAAGAGTTTGAGATGGATGTGGAGAGTTTAAAAGCCACTTATACCCATTTTGTCCCAAAACAGGCTAAAACCAAGAAAACATTGCTTAGAAGCACTAAACAGCTTTGTTAGTGTTTTTGGGGTTAAAATGTGTCTTAATCCAATGCAACTAACTAATTATAAGAGTTTGAGATAGATGTGGAGAGTTTAAAAGCCACTTATACCCATTTTGTCCCAAAACAGGCTAAAACCAAGAAAACATTGCTTAGAAGCACTAAACAGCTTTGTTAGTGTTTCTGGGGTTAAAATGTGTCTTAATCCAATGCAACTAACTAATTATAAGAGTTTGAGATAGATGTGGAGAGTTTAAAAGCCATTTATACCCATTTTGTCCCAAAACAGGCTAAAACCAAGAAAACATTGCTTAGAAGCTGTAAACAGCTATGTTAGTGTTTCTGGGGTTAAAATGTGTCTTAATCCAATGCAACTGACTAATTATAAGAGTTTGAGATGGATGTGGAGAGTTTAAAAGCCACTTATACCCATTTTGTCCCAAAACAGGCTAAAACCAAGAAAACATTGCTTAGAAGCACTAAACAGCTTTGTTAGTGTTTCTGGGGTTAAAATGTGTCTTAATCCAATGCAACTAACTAATTATAAGAGTTTGAGATAGATGTGGAGAGTTTAAAAGCCATTTATACCCATTTTGTCCCAAAACAGGCTAAAACCAAGAAAATATTGCTTAGAAGCCCTAAACAGCTTTGTTAGTGTTTCTGGGTTAAAATGTGCCTTAATCCAATGCAACTAACTAATTAAAAGAGTTTGAGATAGATGTGGATAGTTTAAAAGCCACTTATACCCATTTTGTCCCAAAACAGGCTAAAACCAAGAAAACATTGCTTAGAAGCTGTAAACAGCTATGTTAGTGTTTCTGGGGTTAAAATGTGTCTTAATCCAATGCAACTAACTAATAATAAGAGTTTGACATTGACGTGGAGAGTTTAAAAGCCACATATACCCATTTTGTCCCAAAACAGGCTAAAACCAAGAAAACATTGCTTAGAAGCACCAAACAGCTTTGTTAGTGTTTATGGGGTTAAAATGTGTCTTAATCCAATGCAACTAACTAATTATAAGAGTTTGAGATAGATGTGGAGAGTTTAAAAGCCACTTATACCCATTTTGTCCCAAAAAGGCTAAAACCAAGAAAACATTGCTTAGAAGCACTAAACAGCTTTATTAGTGTTTCTGGGGTTAAAATGTGTCTTAATCCAATGCAACTAACTAATTATAAGAGTTTGAGATAGATGTGGATAGTTTAAAAGCCACTTATACCCATTTTCCCCAAAACAGGCTAAAACCAACAAAACATTGCTTAGAAGGTATAAACAGCAATGTTAGCGTTTATGGGGTTAAAATGAGTCTTAATCCTATGCAATTGACTAATTATAAGAGTTTGAGATAGATGTGGAGAGTCTAAAAGCCACTTATACCCATTTTGTCCCAAAACAGACTAAAACCAAGAAAATATTGCTGAGAAGCACTAAACAGCTGTGTTAGTGTTTCTGGGGTTAAAATGTGTCTTAATCCAATGCAACTAACTAATTATAAGAGTTTGAGATAGATGTGGATAGTTTAAAAGCCACTTATACCCATTTTGTCCCAAAACAGGCTAAAACCAAGAAAACATTGCTTAGAAGGTGAAAACAGCTATGTTAGTGTTTCTGGGGCTAAAATGTGTCTTAATCCAACGTAACTGACTACTTATAAGAGTTTGAGATAGATGTGGAGAGTTTAAAAGCCACTTATACACATTTTGTCCCAAAACAGGCTAAAACTAAGAAAACATTGCTTAGAAGCTGTAAACAGGTATGTTAGTGTTTCTGGGGTTAAAATATATCTTAATCCAATGCAACTAACTAATTATAAGAGTTTGAGATAGATGTGAATAGTTTAAAAGGCACTTATACCCATTTTGTCCCAAAACAGGCTAAAACCAAAAAAACATTGCTTAGAAGGTGTAAAAAGCTATGTTAGTGTTTATGGGGTTAAAATGTGTCTTAATCCAATGCAACTGACTAATTATAAGAGCTTGAGATAGATGTGGAGAGTTTAAAAGCCACCTATACCCATTTTGTCCCAAAACAGGCTAAAACCAAGAAAATATTGCTGAGAAGCATTAAACAGCTTTGTTAGTGTTTCTGGGGTTAAAATGTGTCTTAATCCAATGCAACTGACTAGTTATAAGAGTTTGAGATGGATGTGGAGAGTTTAAAAGCCACTTATACCAATTTTGTCCCAAAATAGGCTAAAACCAAGAAAACATTGCTTAGAAGCTGTAAACAGCTATGTTAGTGTTTCTGTGGTTAAAATGTGTCTTAATCCAATGCCACTGACTAATTATAAGAGTTTGAGATTGAAGTGGAGAGTTTACAAGCCACATATACCTATTTTGTCCCAAAACAGGCTAAAACCAACAAAACATTACTTAGAAGCACCAAACAGCTTTGTTACTGTTTCTGGGGTTAAAATGTGTCTTAATCCAATGCAAATAACTAATTATAAGAGTTTTAGATAGATGTGGAGAGTTTGAAAGCCATTTATACCCATTTTGTCCCAAAACAGGCTAAAACCATTGAGATAGATGTGGAGAGTTTAAAAGCCATTTATACCCTTGACGATATGGGTATAAATGGAGAATATTTTATAAAGCCACATGACGGTGTAGCATATTTGTGGGCTCGTGTTCGTGACCTTTGTGGTCTCGGCATGGAGAAGTGTTGGGGAACGGAACAGAATTTCAAGGGCCCTTAGGAGAAAAGAGTCTAGGGTATTTCAAGCGATCCTTGTTGTATTCTAGATGTCTTTATAAATGTGGCTTTACAAATGTTCTCCACGACGATGTAGCCACATCTATCTCCACATCTTTCTCAAGGGCAAAGCCTAAGTAGTCTCGGTTGCGGGTGGGATTGTACTGAGGTGGACCGGTCGGGAAGTCTGCAGCTTCCGTCCTACGATCGGATCGCTTCGGTGCAGTTCCCATCGTAGCATCTCGTGGCTGTTTGATGGCCTTCGTGGTCATAGAACAGTTCGGGGGCGTTACAACGGTGGTATCAGAGCGGTGTTTTCGAACCCACGAGCACTTGTGCATTTCAAGTTTTTATCGAGTAAATGAGTCACAAAGACGCAAAAATTTTATCCGGTTGTTTGCTTGTCTAGTTTTAAGTGGACCCTTAGAATGGACTAAGCATCTTACCTTGTTTCTTGTGGATTTTAGGATGTCTTCAGGTGATTCAGGTTGCGGGGATGGTTCAGGAGATGAGGGGCCAAGACATGAGGATTGTGGGCATCACAATGGGTTCTTGTCAACAGATTCAGAAAACAGTCAAGGGACAAGTGATTCGAAGGATTGGGATGAGGACAGGGTGTTTGACGCTGATGATACCAACTTGTCTGTCGAGACTGATCCGTCCGAGAATTATAGAAGAAACGGACAAAATGGGTATAAATGGCTTTTAAACTCTCCACATCTATCTCAAGGGCAAACCATTGAGTACGATTCTCTCTGATCCAGCCCAATAAAATTTAAGGTATTGGGCCTGCCAATCGCATAGTGTTGGGCCCATATCCTGAAGCCATTGAATACCTAGAATAGAATGACATCAAGTCCAGTAAGTCGAAGAACAAACCGATCAAGCACAAAGGAAGTGGCTCCAAATTCCATCATGATGTTCCTGTACACACCCTTGCATCGGTGGGGGTGGTCGTCGGCGACCTTGACGTTGAATGGCCTTGTCGAGGAGGACTTCAAATTGAGTTTGCTCGCTGCTCGTTCACTGATAAAATTATATGTGGAACCGATGTCGATGAGAGCCACCATTTGTTGTCAATTAATTGTCGCTTGAACCCACATTATCTTTGAAGAATCCCACCCCATCCGAGCTTGAAGGGTATATCACAGCTCACATTATTTGAGAAGAAAATCTTAGATTTCTCCAAGCTTAATTTCTGACCCGATGCCATTCAGAACCACTCCAAAATCTTTTGAATAACCCTTAGTTGAGCCACCGATGCTTCAGCGAACAGTATAAGGTCATCCGCTAAAAAAACGTGAGACAACTTAGGACCCCCATGAGAGATAGTTATCGAATTCCACTCCTTCGAATCCACCGCTAATTCGATTAGATGACATAGTCTCTCAAGGCAAAGTACAAAAAATACGGCGACAGCGGGTCACCCTAACGCAAACCTCTAGCCGGAGTGAATGGTTCCATCTTTTCTCCATTCCACATTATTTACATTGAGGGACCCGAAACACATTGCATAACCCACCGTATCCAGTTTTCCGGCAAGCCAGCTACCCTTAGCGTGTCCTCCAAGAAATCTCATCGGATCCTATCATAAGATTTTTCTAAATCCAGCTTGAGTAAATCCACCCCTTTCTACCCTTCTTACGCCTCATGGAATGTACCGCCTCTTGAACCACAACAATGTTGTTCGTGCTAAGCCTGTCGGGTATGAAGCTTGCTTTTGATGGTCTGATCAGTTTAGGCATCACTTTCTCCAGTCTCATCACCATTGTTTTAGTTATCGTTTTGAATAAAACTTTACACAAACTAATGGGTCGAAACTGAGCCATTTTCTCCGGTTTAACCACCTTAGCCATCAAAACCACAAACGTGTCATTTGTCTCTCATGGCAATAATCCCGTTTCAAAGAACTTCAATAAAAAACGGATAAGAGACGGACCCAGAACCCCCCCCCCCAACACTTCTGATAAAAAACGGGTTGGAACCCATTTGGACCTGGTGCCTTGTATCTCCCCATAAGCCTCACCAACTGCTCAACTTTGGCTGTTGTAACTAGCTTATTCGGAGCTACATTCTCAGTGTGTGACAGTTTCACAAAACCGGTCCATGGTAAGCTGCTAACCTCTTGTTCCACATCATCCATCGAATATAAGTATTTGTAAAAGGCAATAGACATGCTTTCTATTGCCTCTGCATTTGACACCCACCTACCGTCGTCATCTCGTAACATATCAATACGATTGTGGCGCCTCCGGACAATTGTTGATGTATGAAAGAACTTGGTATTTTGATCCTCCAATGTGATGACTTTCTCTCTTGACTTTTGATACCACACCATCTCCTCTTGTTCTAAACACCATCTCAAGCTCCCGAGCCAAATCTTGTTCCCGCTATAGCAAAGCACCCGACTGAACTAAGTCCAGTTGATCTTGTACTACTTTTATCTTCTTTAGCAGTCCATCCTTACGATTTTGAATATTTCCAAAAACCTCCTTATTCCACTATTTTAGTTTGATACACATCCCATCCAAAGCAACCGGAGTAGTCACATTGTTGTCCCACGAATTAGCCAAAAACTCCTTAAAACTATCAAGCTTGAGCCACGCAGCCTCAAACCAAAACAGACGTCTCTGGGGATTCCCACGAACTTCATGTTGGAGCTGTAGATGTAATGGAGCATCAGATGCCATAAACGGGAGATGCGTAACCACCGCCTCTTGCCATTGGAGTCTCGCCTGAGGACAGCAGAGCACCCTATCTAACCTCTTAGCAACATGAGCTCAACACACGTCCCCGCCTCCAAATATACTTGTTTCCTTTAAAACCCATATCGATGAGAGATGCTGTATTAATCCAGTCTCTGAAATCTAGGGAATCTGAAGATAATCGTCTGTTACCCCCTGTTCTTTCATCTAGTCGTAGAATGGTGTTGAAGTCTCCACCAATTATTAATGGCTCATTCACACTCTGCACAACCTCCGTCAGCTTTGTCCATAACCTACTTCTTCTAGTAGCTGTTGGCGCCGCGTAAACCACCACCACATGAACTACAACCTCACCCTTAGTAACTTTGGCATGAATAAATTGGTTCGACGACTCCACAATACTCAAATCTCCCAAATCCGACCGCCATAAGAGCCATAGACCCCCAGTTTGTCCCACAGCATCGATTCTAACCATGTTAGCAAAACCCAATCCATAACAAATACGACTCGCTCGATCACCACTCGCATGAGTTTCAAACAGAGCCAACATATCCGTAGGAAACTTCTTCAACATGTAGCGGACTGATCTTCGAAAGTTAAGATTATTATCCCCCGACAATTCCATAATAAAACATTAATCACATATATACAAAACTGGTACGGAACCACCGGGGCGCACCAATAAACATCAGAGAGAATCACTGCTTCAATCGGCGATCCAACTCGATCCATGACCTCCCTATTACACACCTCCTCTGCCCTCTGCGGTTGTGCATACTCCATATCGCTCACCCCGACCGACCCTGGATCGTTCATCACAAGCCCCTCCACCAAGTTATCAAAACCTTCAGGTCACCCATAGAACCATTCTCAACTCTCAATCTTTTTCCCGAAGCGGACATTTCTACTTCTCCTTTTGCTGGGCCAAACACCAAGCCCCTCATGGGCCTGTTATTTTTGGCTTGATTCCCTTTCACTCCACAAGACTCCACTCTCTTGCCACCAGAAGCCTGTTTCTCCTTAACTCCACCCTTAAGGCCCACTTGAGCTTTCTCACCAAAACCCATTATTTGACTATCCTTTGCTGGAATCGAACTGCTTTCCTTACGTAGACGGTCCCCATAATGAACATTTTCCTTATTGGCATCCCCATAAATCACGATCGCCCTCATATCTTGGGAAATATTCGCATCCTCCAAACTTCCAAAAGTGTTAGATGACGAGATATTCGCAATATTCGCAACTTGCCTATTCTCCGGGATTTCCTTAAGATAGCTTCCTAGATCTGGCCGTGATCCCTCTGCCATGAAAACCATCTCGCTCTCACAACGCTCTGGCTGTCTTCCCTTAACCATCACCCCCATCCTTCGGTTCAATGGTCTTTGGACGTACATTTGAAACTGGTGTGCCCACCACCTCTGGAACTCTCCCTCGGGGACATGTATGGATCATATGACCATAGAGTCCACATAAAGAACAAATAATGGACAATCCTTCATAAAAAACAAAATATCTCTCACCATCAATCAACAAAGTACCCTTTAGTGGCCGCTTAAGATTAACTTCCACACACACGCGAGCAAACCGAGCCCTTTCAAATTGCAACGTCGTCCCATCAACCTTAATCGGCTTCCCCGAACCTCGTGCGATACTCATGAGAACAGTCTTATGATAAAAAATGAAATGGTATGTTCGACAACCAAACCCATACCAGAGTAGTTTCTATCTCATCATTCAATGGGTCAAACTCTGGTGACCACGCTTGCACCATGAGATAACTCCCAAATGGCTTCCACGGATCTCCTGTCAACCCCGCCAGAAACTCATCCTCCGCCTCAAAACGAATCAGAAAAAACTGCCTCGGAAGATCCATGACGTACATCGCTCTTCTTGGTTTCCAGATCTCCCTTAACTTTCTGCTCAAAACCGCAATGGATACGTTTCTACTCAACACCTTAACGATCATGCAGTTCTTCCACATACCATAAATCACGTCCAACACTTCAGCACCAATTGTGATCTCTGGCGCCCCATCCTCTCCATTTGGGAAATCCAGTTTGACTCTCGCTGAGACAAAATCCTCATCAAGGAGGCTCTCCGGCACCGGCGTCCCCCCTGTTCTACCGTCTACCACCCTCTGTACCCACGTTCGTGGAGCATCCGTAGGATCTTCCGGTGGCCGACCCTACTCACCACTATCAGTTATCTTCGCATCCTTATCACCGCTAACACAACCCTAGAGTCGCTCATTTTTTTAATTTTTTTTCAATTCTTTTTTGTACCTTCGCAATAATATTATGTTAAATTAAAAATCATATTATATTACACATTAAAGTCTAGAAAATAAATATTTTTTGTTGAATATAATTTACATTTATACAATTATAGATTAATTCAAATTTACTTACAAATCAAATTTGCAATTATCAATATATCATCAAATAATAACATAATTTTTTCATTTTTTATATATAAATATTATTTCAAAAGATAGAATACCTTTGCGCCACTTATTAGTATGAAAATACTCCCTCTGTTTCATAATAAGTGTCATTTTGACACTTTGCACACAAATTAAGAAAACATATTAAAATATCTTTTATCTCCTTAAAATTGAAATTGACTTTTGATATTTTTTAATAAATATGAAGTTAAAGTTGGAAATTTATGCTTAATTTTAGATTAAAAATATAAAATAACACTTATTCTGAAACAAAAAAAATCAGGTTAGAATGACATTTTTTGTGAAACTGATGGAGTTTTGTGTAAAATGTCCAGATTGGAATTGTGATTTGTCAAACTAACTTTTTTTTTTTTTTTTTTTTGTCAACAAGAAAATTAGCTCAAACGAGCCAATTTGGTGGAAAGTCGTTTACAAACAAAATATGGCGCGGACTTACACGCGCTTGGCGTGCCAAAGAGTCCACCCTAACATTAGCATTACGCGGGACATAAACTAAAGAAAAAGAAGAAAACTCCTCCCTGTCCATCTTTATGTCGTCTAAATATGGTGCAAAGGCCGGCCATTCTTGAGGAGAAGACACCATCTTCACCAAGTCGGAACAGTCCGTGAGAAAAGTCACCTCCCGAAAATCATGTCCAATCATACAGCGCGTGGCCCACCGAAAAGCTTCAACTTCAGCGTGTAGCGGGGAAAGACTGCGCCTATAATTGGTAGCTCCGAGAAGAGGAGACACTTGTTGTACAGAAGTACAACACCATCCTGCACCTGAAAAAACATCGGACTCTTTCCAAGAGCCGTCAACAAAACATCGATATCCTGAAAACACCGAAGAAAGGGAAGTGGGACATCCACGAGGCATCCGAGCAGAAAAGGAAGAAGGTGACGGTCCCACGAAATCCCCTCCTGTGTCTGAGCCAGAAACCAAGAGGCCGCCTCCCCTTCGGCCAACCGTACTACCTCATCAGGATGTTCCGTACGGTTTTCAAAGACCTTGGCATTGCGTGCTTTCCAAATATACCACATAAGCCAAGGGAAAAAATCCACCTGTGATCCCGGGTTGTTCCGTCCTATAAAATGATCCACATTAGCGTAAACTGACTCTGTCGGAAAATGTTGCGGACCCACCGGTACATGAGCCAGAGCCCAGGCCTGACGTGAGGGCGGACAAAGAAAAAGAACATGATTAACAGTTTCTTCCTCCGCCCCGCACCTCGAACAACCAACATCACATGCAACACCACGCCGTCTCAGATTCGCCAATACAGAAATACAACCAGTAAGAGCTTGCCACATGAAATGCTTTAATTTTGGTGGACACCGCACTTGCCAAACCCCGGCAAGGAGAGTGATGATATCCGGCCCCGACCCAAATGCTTTGAAAAAGCTGGGAACACCCAGTCGCACTATGTCATACCCTGATTTAACCGAATATCTGCCAGACTTTGTAAAATGCCACCCCAAGGAATCCCCTTGCGGATAACTACTTAGAGGAATTGCCTGAATCAAAGGAACATCGACAGAATCGACATGCTCGATAAGGCGATCCCGTCGCCAAGTGCGCGTAGAAGGATCAATAAAATGAGATAAGGAAAGATTAGGATCTACAGGAGACCCGTTTTGTAATGCTGGTCTTGGGGATTGGGCTGGAATCCAGGGATCTCACCATATATCAATGGTATTTCCCGAGCCAACCCGTTTAATAAGCCCTATATTCACCAAAGAGCGAGCAGAGACAATACTCCTCCATCCATAGGAAGGGGAGTAGGACCGCAATGGTTCCATCGGATTTGAATTCCGGTAGTACCTACTTTTAAAAACCCTGGCAAACATAGAGTCCGGGAACTCAATCAGTCGCCATAACTGTTTAGCCAATAATGCCGTATTGAAATCATCAACATTTCTGAAGCCCAAACCACCTAACTGTTTGCTACTGCAGAGTTTGTCCCAAGCTAACCAATGCATACCCCCCTCCTGACCCGAGGTACTCCACCAAAAATTAGCAACTGCACTTGTTAATTTGGACGTGATTGTTTTCGGTAAACGATAACAAGACATCACAAAACACGGGACAGCAGTCGCAACCGACTTAACCATAACCTCTTTACCCCCTTTTGATAACAATCTAGCCGTCCAACCAGTTGTGCGGCTCTGTAACCTATCCCGAACAAAAGAGAAGACCTTCGTCTTAGACCCCCCCCCAAACTCTCTGGTATACCTAAATATGAACCCATCCCACCCAGAGTGGAAATCCCCAGAATCCCCTGCATCTCCAATCTAGACGGTTCATCAACCGTATGTCCAAACTGGAGTGAAGACTTTGCAAAATTTATCTGCTGTCCAGAGGCAGCCTCATACTGCTTTAAAATATCCAAAACAACTCCACACTGATCCTTATCTACCTTGCAGAAGAAAAGACTATCATCTGCAAACAACAAATGCGTTATAGGGGGACACTTGTTGGCCACCTTAATCTCCGTGATCCGCTTATCCGCTTCCGCTTTTCGAAAATTCGCTATTAGAACCTCTGTGCAGAGAATAAACAGGTAGGGAGATAGGGGATCCCCCTACCGTAATCCTCTCTCAGGTATAATCTGACCATGTGGCTGCCCATTAATAAGAACTTGATACTGAACCGAGGAGACACAGAACATTATCCATGAAATCCACTTTTCCGCAAAACCCATTCGGTGAAATAAAGCCCCAAGAAAACCCCACTCCACTCTATCATATGCCTTACTCATATCCGTCTTAATTGCCATAAATTTTCCCTTACAAGAGTTATTAGTCCGCAAACCATGAAACATCTCTTGAGCAATCAGAATGTTATCCGAGATCAAACGACCAGGAACAAAAGCAGAATGAGTTTCTGAGATTAAACGAGGTAAAATCGTCTTCAAACGATTACACAAAACCTTTGATAGAACCTTGTATCCCACATTGCATAAACTAATCGGACGTAACTCCGCCATTCGGGTCGGTTTTGTGACCTTGGGAATCAGACATATATGTGTCTGATTCAACCCCGACTCGAAGGCGTTTTCCTCAAAGAAACTATTAACCAGAGAAACCAGATCTGTCTTGACCACTTCCCATTCCTTCTGGAAAAACAAAGCAGTCATTCCATCAGGGCCCGGAGCTTTATCTGGATGCATCATAAATAATGCCTTTTTGACTTCCGCCTCCGTTGCCGGAGCCGTTAACCGTTCATTATCCACTGCCGTAATAACGGATTTGACCTCCATCAAAACTTCGTCAAAACTTGACGGATTGATAGTGGAAAACAGGTCCGCAAAATATGATACCGCGGTTTCTTTAACCGTCACGTCATCCGTAGACCAAACATCATGCTTGTCGTAAAGACCGACAATCCTATTACGAGCTCGCCTTTGTTTGGTTTGGGCGTGAAAATACTTAGTATTCTTGTCACCCACCCGCATCCACCGGTTTCTACATTTCAAATACCAATGCATCTCCTCATCCTTATATGCCTCCCTCAGGCGACCCGTTAACTCAGCGATTACCTCAGGGGATGTTGCATCATCAGCCTGAGCCGCCTCCAGTTCCTTTTTAATATCCTCGATTAACACCCTACCATACAGAGCCTGTTCTTTCCGCCAACGGGAAATCGCTCTCCTACAACTAACCACCCTGTTAACAAAACTCGGCGACCCCCGGACCGGTGGTGCACACCATCCTGAGGAAATTGTCTCCATAAGCCCCTCCTTACCAACCCAACGACGGTCGAACATAAAGTTCCGACGTCCCCTCGGCCGTTTGGCCCCAATACAACCAAGTAGAGGCATATGATCGGAGGCAACCCTGGGAAAGTATTCCGTGATTGTATCCGGAAATAAATCATGTCAATCCTCGTTTCCCAAAGCCCTGTCTAAACGACATCTAATCGGTTTTTTGTCCCGCCACCCACGCCAGGAGAGACAATCTCCCAAATAGGGAAACTCTATAAATCCACAATCCCGGATCATCCCATTGAAAGAGAGAAAAGAGGAAGCATGACGTAGTCGCCCCCCTCTTTTCTAGTGGTTACCAGTGATTTCGTTAAGATCGCCAATAATAAACCAATGAGTTGTCCGAGAGGCACTAATTCGTACCAATCTTTCCCACACCAAATCTCGGTTCTTGGGAACCGGATCACCATACACAAATGTTAAATTAATAGACTTTCCTTTGTAAACCGCTTCTACATCAATCATCCTATTAGATGCCATTAAAATCTCAACATTAAAATCATCTTTATTATAAAAAAGGGCCAGACCCCCACTACAACCAACAGGTTCCACAGTTTTTAAATTTTTATAGCCAAAATGGCCTACAAATTGTTCCAAAAAAGAAAAAGATTGCTTAGTTTCCATAATGAATAAAAAGTCTGGTCTATGTTGAAACCATAGATCCCTAAGGTTTCCTATTGTAGCTTTGTTCCCTAGACCTTGGCAATTCCAGCTTAGTACATTCATTTAACTGGCTTTGGCTTTGGTGGCTTTCCCCCACCTGGGCCTCCCTTGACACCTTCCTAGGCCTTAGAGGCTTGTTCACCAGTACCCATTACAGAACCCTGCAGAGGACGAGTCCCCGGAGACAACAACAGTGCCGCATTACGTTTCTTTGCACAAACACCCCGCAACACCATAGCCTTCCCCTTCCTTCCCTTGTCACTCACATTGGCCTTGACTGAGCCAGTCTGGGCGCCCTCCACACCTTCAGTATTCCTCCTCCGAAACCTCTCCCATATCTTGGTCAGTATTCACCTCCCCACTAGTGACCTCCACAGCCTGACCTTCTACCACCCCACTCTCTTCCGCCTCTTCCAGAGCCAAAGACCCCTCAACCTCCATTGAAGGACTGACAATGAGACTCTGCGAACCAAACTGTCCCACTAAATCCGGGGATGCAACCGCAGTGTGAACACTACCCTCAACCGAATCTACATTAACCGGAAGCAAACCAACACCCAACGGCATGACACCAATCTCTTGGAGTTTGTCCTTCGAGATCTCTTGAGCTGAGCTCTGATGTACAGGTTGCTCCCCAGGAGGAACCACAGCAAGAACCATCGTATCTCCCTGCACCCGCACCACAGGTCCCACTGGCAGTGACTCATCACCCTCATCGCGACCTTGGAGAGAAGAAGACAAGATTTGTCCCTCCTCCGCGTCCCCCTCCCCGCCTGCAGTGGACTTCTTCTGAACCACCACGTCACCCTTATCTTGAAACAATGCCTTCTTAGTAGTCCTCGACTGCTGATTCGCCATCTCCTGCTGACCCCGCTCAGACAAGCTCACACCTATTGGTATTGTGCTTATTCCCATATCAACACTTGGTTGTCCCTGTCCCCGTGAGACTTTTTGCTTTCCCCGCACCTCTTGCGGTAAACCCAGTTCAGAAGCATCCTTAGTGCGCGAAGAGGAACCCGTGATACGCTCTGGGCGAACCTTTGCACCACCATAATTGGGACCTCGATGACCCCCTTTACCATGACCCCCTCCCCGTTTAGCCTCAGCCTGAACAGCTCCCTTCTAACTTAAAGCATTACCCTGGGCTTGTCCTACACCAACATCCATTCTACCCCCATGGACCAGCGGCTTCTTAAGCAGAGGACATACGGAGACGTCGTGACACAGACTAAAACAATGATCACACCAGCCATACAACCACTCATAATCCAACTTGACAATTGTAATCTCACCATTGAAGAATTCAATGTCCACCTCGAAGCAGATCGGCTTGAGTCCGTCAATAGTGACTTGCACTCTGCCACGATCAAGATCGACTCGCTCAACAATCCCCAGACCATAACCGATATCACGAAAAGTGGGCTCTGCCCAGAACTGAATTGGTACATCCGACACTTGAACCCAGAACGTGATCGCCGAAGGATAAGCTGGATCCACCACCGGTGTCCAACGGACCAGAGAGAGCATCCAAGAGTCGAAGTGGTATGGACCCTTCTTCAAAACTTGAACGAGGTCAGCTTCTTCATCAAAATCGAATTGAAACTTCCCTGAACCCAATTCAGCACCCACGACCCTACCCTCGACCTGCGAGATCCTTGGCATCATGATAAGCAGTGCCTTCATGTCCTGTAATTTAGGATTGAAGCAACGACCCACCACGGTCTTCGAGTATCCTGCGATGAGGTCCGAATTATCAAAATATGAAATTTTGATTTTCCGACGAGGTCTCACCGCCTCCGCCATATGATCGACCGAACCATTTCCCACAAGACCGCTCTACGACATGTCAACAAACCTCAAGCTCACCACTGAAACAGAAGGGTCGTCGAGAAGAAGAGAGACAAGAGAGATATGCAAAACACCCAAAACCAAAACAACCTCTTTAAGTATCATCTGGACTTCATTACCAAATCGAGACAGAGAGAAACAATCGCCATCACACTCTCGACAAGGAAACTCAGATCTCAACCTTCCAAAAACAACCCGATAGAAGCCGTCGAGATCTCGCTCCACCTTTACCTCTAGCGATTCCATATCTCTACCATAATAATACCAATAGATCGAACCAGATAAACGATGAAATCTCGGGATATGATAGCCCCCAGCCTTCCAAAATACATCAAACTTGGTAACAAAGGATCTCTGAAGATCCCAAATAATCAAGATCAAATCCAAAAACAACAATCGCCACACCCAAAGGAAGGAGTAATCACCGATTTCCAGCGGATCTCGTGATCGAAATCTCTTAATCCCATCCAATCCGATACCCAAATCCACCAGAGAGATCCCCAAATCATTCCAAAGAAACCCCCGAATCATAGAGAAATCAGACCCCAGCTTCAAAACCCTAATGCGCCGTCGCCATTTCTATGGCCCTTGAGAGAGAATTAGTGTTTTTTTTCATTAATGTATACATCATTTGTCAAACTAACTAACCTCGAGAAATATTGGTTTTTTCAACTAATTGCATAATTTTCTTCATAATTAATTATTAATTTGATGATTAGAGTAGATAAGTCGTTTCGTCTTTGACTAGAGAAATCCAAACTTGGGGGCACACACAAGAGGAGAGAGAGAGATAATGGTGGTGGAAGAGAACCAGAATCAGATGATGGATTCCATCGCCGGCGACTCAGCGATGACGGCAACTGTACTAGAAGACGAAGCAGAGGAGGAAACAACCACCACCAACATATGGAAAAACACCAAGGAATCACTGATTCTACATCTCTCCAAGAAGCTTCTCCACAGAGATCTCGATTTCCGAATTGAAGCCGCTAGGGAAATCCGGAAGATGCTTAGAAAGTCTCCGGTCAAGTCTTCGGCTAGGTCAAAGCTCGCCGACGCCGGAGTTATCCCGCCGCTTGTTCCCATGCTCATCTCCTCCAACATTGATGCTCGCCACGCTTCTCTCCTCGCTCTTCTTAACCTTGCCGTTAGAAATGAACGGTAATCTCTCTAGTAGTATATAATTTTAATGCTCAATCTGAGGCCTTATTAAGATGTTGGTTTTTGCTTAAGAAAACTTCACAATCTCTGCTTAGAGCTTGGTTCAAGGGTTTGCAGTTTCTGAATGAGTCTAAGGCTACTTATTAGTTACCAGCTACTGCAGCTATGGTTTTCCTTGTTAGCAGGATTAAGAATTGCACTGCACTATGCCTCATTGACTCATTTGAGTTAATCTAGTAAAGTTGTTGACAAAAGAAAATACAAAAAGAAGAATGCACTGAGAGTATATATACATAATTTGTGACTTTAGATCTGTAGAAACCACAGCGATAGAGTTTAATTCAGCACACATCCAAATTCTCACTTCAATACAGACTTTTCACATTTGGAAGTTGGAACTTGTTGGCAATGGCAGCCCATTTCTGAATCGTGACAGATATCAGTGTGTAGTTGTTATGTGGTTAACCTTCTTATGTTCTGATTTTCGAAATCTATCTTTACCTGGAATTTTCTGCTATTTAGATATTACGATAGCAAATCGAGGATGTCATTTACCTACTTGATCCAGCACTTATTTTCTTCTGAACCACCCTTGTGTGGTAATGAAATTTACATTTTATGTTCTTATGGTGGTCATTACGTAATTATGACTTATATTTGGTTGTGAATTCTGATCAGGAATAAGATTGAGATTGTGAAAGCCGGCGCTGTTCCTCCTCTCATACAGATTCTGAAGCTCCACAATGCTACTTTACGTGAATTAGCCACTGCAGCAATTCTAACACTGTCAGCTGCGCCAGCCAATAAGGCGACGATTATAACTTCTGGAGTTCCACCACTTCTGGTTCAGATGCTTAGCTCTGGAACTGTTCAGGGGAAAGTAGATGCAGTCACAGCCCTTCATAATCTATCAGCTTGCAAAGAGTACTCTGCTTCAATTCTAGATGCTAAAGCCGTGTCCCCGCTCATCCACCTCCTCAAAGAATGCAAAAAACATTCCAAGTTTGCTGAAAAAGCTACAGCGTTGGTTGAGATGATCCTTTCTAACTCTGAGGATGGGCGGAATGCCATCACCTGCTGTGAAGCTGGTATTCTGACTTTAGTAGAGACTGTAGAGGATGGTTCTCCACTCAGCATAGAACACGCGGTTGGAGCGTTGCTTTCTCTATGCCGCAGTGACCGAGGTAATTACCGAAAACTCATACTAAAAGAAGGTGCAATCCCAGGTCTCCTTAGTTCAACAGTCGAAGGAACATTGAAGTCCCGGGATAGAGCCAGAGTTCTCTTGGACTTGCTGAGAGAGACCCCTCGTGAGAAAGAAATGGCTCCATTAATACTAGAGAAAATTGTCTATGGCATTGCAGTACACGTTGATGGGGCAGAAAAAGCTGCTGAAACGGCTAAGAAACTGTTGCAGGACATGGTTCATAGAAGCATGGAGCTGAGCATGAAAAGCATTCAGCACAAGGCGCAGTCAGCAACTATTCCTGATATCTCGAATAGCTAACGATCATAGTGGTAATATTATTGATATTAGCAAAAAATTTGCATTACGAGAAAGATTTGTAGGGTTTCGGGTTCTGATTTGGAAAAATTCAAGAATCAGAGCCGTGTTTAGGTCTAATCTTACCTCTCCGGAGCTGGAAGAAAAACCATTTGGTAAGTTTTAGAGGCTGAATTTTTCTTTCCCTTTTTGTACATACTCTTGGCCCTGGGTCATGTTTATATCAGAACCCTTCATCATGCGTTTATATCTTTTTCACATTGATTCGGTATTTCTTCGTATTAAAGTTTGGTTTTCTTGGTCTTTATTTGCAAATCATATTAAAGGAAAATTAGCTAGGCGGGCGGTCGGGATGGGTCTAGCGCCTAGCAAAAAAAATCGGAGATTAAATGGACATTAATTGGGGACTAGTTTTAGGATTATATTAAATTAATAATAAAATAAAAATATATTACTAAATATATTTAGAGGGGGTATTGAACTTGTCATTCTAAAGGATTTTAGAGTATTCTTAAAATTTTTTGTTATTCAATTAAGTATTTTTAAAAATCTTATGAAATCCTATGTTATTCAACTTAATATTTATGTAAAATCTTTTAAAATAATATAGAATTTGTTGTTATTCAATCAATAATTTTTAAAACCTACTTGAAATCTCTTGTTATTCAATATTCCCTCCGTTTCATAATATAGGATGTTTAGAGAAGTTTTCTTGTTTCATAATATAGGATGTTTTCAAGTTTCTATGTAACTTTTAGATTAGTTTAATATTTTATATTATGCAGTCTTATTTGTGACTGGTTAAACCTTTTTAAAGTGGTCATTTCTTAGTATGCGTGTTTTATTCAAAACATCTTATATTTTGAAACGGAGGAAATATATTACTTTGAATGATTTTAGAAGACTTTTTTTTTGTTTTTCGTTGAAAATTATGACAATCAAATCATAGGGTATAAAGTAGAATTTTGAAGGATTTTAGAAAGAAAAAAAAAAGCATCTTCCACCGGTCTCTCCATCGTCGGAGGAGCTCTTCTTGCCGGAGATTTTCCCGACAACAGCTCGAAGCCACAACTCTCGCCGATCACCAGCCACTTCTCCACCGGTGAAGTCTCTGCCGCCGATTTCAACCAGGGGACCTATTTGGTGATCTCATCCTCCTTCTCGAGCGAGCATCTCTTTCTCCATCAGCAATCAATCTGAAACTTTATCTCAGTCTCTTTTATGACGAACCTAAAGCCTCGTTCGTCTCTTCCTGTGAATCAAACCACCACCATCATCTCTGTTTGGTAAGCTCGCTTCTCCCTCTTAATTTGAATCTCCTGCAGACTCAGCTTCTGCTCTTGCGAATTTCTTCGTCACTTCATGGCATGTTTTCTTCGCAATCTCTCTCTGTTGTTTCGCTTGATTAATTCATTGACCAAGTTTTCTTCTTTCCAGCAAACACAGCTCTTAATGGGGAATGATGCCTTTTTGTACGCACACCAAACTAAAGGAATCAGAGAAACCAAGTGAGAAAACTAGTAGTTACAAGTCAATGTGGGTTGGTAAAATTCATGATTAAACCTTTTGCTTTAGGTGTGAAACTTGACTGTATGAAGTTAAACTTGTCTAGTAGAAGTGTCTTTTTAGTGTGTAAGAAAGACATGTAGTGTGAGAGTTGTTAGCTTGCTTTTGAATATAAGCAGTAACCTTGTAAGAAAAATATGTATATCTGATGTATGTTTTTACAATGAGAGAAGTTTAAGAAAAAAGGTCTCTTACTTTTTGTTTCATCTCAAAAATCAAAAACAAACAACAATCTACAGAAAATTCAACAGATAACAAAGAGAATGAGGAGTTTGTTGCCTCAAGATTGTCTAGAAAGTCCAAACAATGAGGACGAGGAAATAATCAATATGATTCAAGTGCACAGTTGTCTATAGTCACAATTAGGCATAAGAGTGGGCACAGAACGATACATTAGCAACAAAGAAAGAGTCTTTAGGTTCAGAAAATTCCATTCCAGGGCATTCAACAACTCCAACGTCAAGAAAAACACAAGGCAGTTTTGTTGAACCTTTTAACTACTAAAAGTTGAAAACATAACTTCTACGTTCAAACATTAGTGTAATTGAAAGAGACATGGCATTTGAACACCAAGAAAAGTCACGATGGAGAACAATTAAGCAACCAACTAAAAGTCAACAACCATGTAAAGAAGGTAAGTTCATCGCAGGCAATCAATCCGCTTTTGTCAAAGACCATCTCCTGATAGAAAATGTTTTGCTCGCCACTGAGCTCGTTAAGGATTATCACAAGGATACCATTTCTGGACGTTGCACCATTAAGATAGACATATCTAAGGCATTTGATTCAGTCCAATGGCCTTTTCTGGCAGACATTCTGGCGGCTTTGGCATTTCCTCCTCAATTTATCCACTGGATTATGCTCTGCGTCACTACTGCATCATTTTCAGTCCAAGTGAACGGAGAATTGGCTGGTTTTTTCAATAGTACAAGAGGACTACACCAAGGATGCTCTCTTTCTCCTTACTTATTTGTAATGAGTATGGATGTTCATTCAAAACTGCTTGACAAAGCGGCTGGTTCACAACAGATTAGCTATCATCCGCGATGCCGGGAACTTGGTTTGACCCACTTGAGTTTTGCAGACGATCTTATGGTGTTATCTGATGGGAAGATGAGATCCATTGCTGGTATTGTCAAGGTTTTTGATGTCTTTGTGAAGTGGTCAGGTCTGCGTATAAGCATGGAGAAGTCCACGGTTTTCCTCGCTGGTGTTTCAGCTGCTATACACCAGACCATAAAGGATACGTATCATTTTGACATTGGTGTGTTACCGGTCAGATACTTGGGCTTGCCTCTCCTTACTAAGTGCCTCACTACAATGGACTACCAACCATTGCTTGAGCAGATCAAGAAGCGTATAGGGTCCTGGACTAATTGCTTCCTCTCGTATGCAGGTCGTCTCAATCTGATAAGTTCTGTTTTATGGAGTGTTTGTGCCTTCTGGCTCTCTGCATTCCGTCTCCCACGTGCGTGTATACGTAAAATTGACAAGCTCTGCTCTGCATATCTCTGGTCTGGACCTGAGTTGAATCCTCACAAAGCAAAAGTTTCTTGGGAAGATGTTTGCAAACCTAAAAGGAAAGGTGGATTAGGCTTGCGCTCCTTGAAAGAAACTAATGATGTATGCTGTCTCAAGCTGATTTAGCGTTTGGTTTCTAAAGCGGACTCACTGTGGGTTAAATTGACTGAGAGGAACCTGCTCAAGAGTGAATGTTTTTGGTCAGTCAAAGAGTCTTCAACACTCGGTTCTTGGATGTGGAGGAAACTTCTCAAGTTCTGCCCCATAACCAGACTTTTATGTAAAACTGCAATTAAGAATGGGCGCACTGCTTCTTTCTGGTTTGATGAATGGTCCGACATGGGGTGCCTGGTAGATATTACGGGGAACAGAGGTTTTATTGATATGGGAATCTCCCGGAACATGTCTGTGGCAGAGGCCTGGGGGACACGGCGCCGGCACCGGCATCGAGCGGTTCTTCTTAACGCCATCGAAGAGGCTCTTCATGGTTCATGGCTCCATCGCACTGCAGAGGCGGATGTGGTGCTATGGAAGGGGCAAAATGATGCTTATAGACCAAAGTTTTCCACGCGTGATGCTTGGAATAATATTCGCCACGCTGCTATAACCGTATCATGGCATAACGCCGTATGGTTTAAGCACTCTACACCCAAACTCTCGTTGTGTTTGGCTTGCAGTGCACGATAGACTGTCTACAGGTGATCGAATGCTTAAATGGAACTCGAGTCTGTCCGGGACATGTTACCTCTGTAACAATGCGCTGGAATCAAGAAACCATCTCTTCTTCACCTGCAGTTTCGGGTCAGAGGTTTGGGGAGCTACAGCAAAAAACATTCTCAAGGACAAGTATACAACTGATTGGCACTCACTCCTCCCATCAGTTAGCGGACAATGGCCAGATCAACTTCAAAGTTTCATGGTCTGCTATCTCTTCCAAACAGTTATCTACAACATTTAGCAGGAACGCAATGCCAGGCGTCATGGACAGTCACCTACTCCAGCAGCTCGTAAAATCGCAACAGTGGATAGACAAATGCGAGATCGGTTGTTATCTCTTATACTCTTAGGGGATAGACAATATGACAACGGCTTGCAAGCCTTGTTCTCCTCTCGTTCTTGATTCTTATCTAGTATTTTAAACCACTCTGTTTTTCAACAACAAGTTGCACAAGTTGTAAAAATGTTATTTTATTTTGAATATAATTTAACATTAGATTCAAAAAAAAGATAGTTCCGTAAATCAAGATGACAATATCATTACTGTTGAAGTCTGTTCTTAAAAGGTTTGTAAGATATTACAAATATGAGTTCACAAGAATTTTACCACTTTCTCATTGAAGAGTTCCATCAATGCGAAGAAACGGCAAAAACCAAAGAAATTCCAGAAATCCAAGAATTTGGAAGATTAGGCAAAAGTAAGCTTATTGTAACCTACCTATTGATAATTATCATGAATTTTAATTTGATCTGTCAAATTGTATTAAATTAATGTTTTGCATTGCCAGGTTCTCACACATATGAACATACTATCAAAATCAGCAAGCATTTTTACCCTTAAGGTGATTCAATGCATTTATAATTTTCAGAAATATTGATCTATTCATTCAACTTATCTGCTATCTAACATTCCAATTCTTTCATCTTTTGTAAAAATTTTCATGTTTAATCTATGATATTCATGATGTGCCATTGCAATAATATATACCTTTCAAAAATGTTCCATCTACAACTACAACTTTCCGCATATACCTGAAACCCTTAATGCATCCAGCAATCGCAATGAAAACATACTTAAATCTGTCTTCTGCATCAACGACCAGTCTAGTAAGGGTCTCCGGATTAGAGCACCTCAGCCTGTATAAATATGCAGGTAATTCAGCGTATCTACTTTCAGGTGTACCCCTAACATACTCCCACGCCTTTATAAGTGTACAATGTGCGTTCCAGTAGCCAAGCTATTAGATGAAAATGGTCAGTAAAACACATCAGCACTGAACAATATCAACTAGATCGAATTACATATATGTGTAGTGCAGCCAATAAAATCATCTAATTTCTGAGAAAACTAACAAACTAAAACTACGATCTGTTTGTTATTATTTCCACTACGTCTTCACGTACACAAAGCAAACCATACATATTACGTACACAAAGCAACTATACACCATATCGTACACCCTAGTAACATAAGAAAATACTCCATGTACACCCTATAGACCATCACATACACAAAGCAAACCAAAAACCATACATATTAAAAAGACTGCATTTTAAGTATTACTGTCGCCCACCTATACACCATATCGTAGGTTGAGCCCTTCCCCAACAAGATTTGGCCCAACAGAACCTCCCACACCACCAACATAATCCTTGTATAAATGAGCTAGGATTGGTGGTGTAGCATTACGGCTACGTCCATATCGTTCCGTAACAGAGCATGTATGTTCGCGATAATATTTGCGAATATGCATCACCGACGAGTCACCCATGGTTGAAGCTCGTATTCTCCATTTACAACCTTTTACCCAACACTCAACGAACAATAAACTGGGCGTTGAATATCGAACATTGTAATCATATTTGTCTAATACACTCAGCACCCTCAACCTTGTCACCAACGTTTCTTTGCTATCAAACTTATCCCCTACAGCAATATCACCACCTCCGTTTTCTATTTTGCGAACCTCCTTCTCAATCGCATCAGTTGCAGAGTTAGTCTTGCGGGTACGGATATTTGTTTTTTTGTTACACACCTTTTCCTCTCTACAAGACCCCCAGGTCCGTCGTCCAATGATTCCTCTGCTCCATCCGAGGCAAAGTTGGAGTACAGCCGATAGTCTTCATCCCTATAGTCTCCATCCGAGGCAAAGTTGAACTTGCACCATCGTTGTCGTCAAAGTAATCAAATCTACTGCTCTCCTCGTCATCTGCTTCATCTTCATCCACATCCTTTCCTACATTATCTTCACCGTCTACCTTCTGACTCTCGTAATCTTCATCTTTCTTTCCCATTTCCTCTGCCACGCCTACAAAATCATCTACAACCTCTTCAGAGGTCTTGGGTGTTGGTTCTGTGGTTTTCGGTTTAACTTCCTCGAACAAGGTTTCACTAGATTTATCTTCAATCTCAACACATAGCCGGACGAGTTCACCTCTACACTGTTTCAGAAAATTTTGAAACTTCCGACAATTCGACACAATAACCGGTGGCATATAACATCCGCTTTTTTTATATCTATCTAACATATAGCTCAACTTTATTCCGAAAGTTCCTTCACAGAAACCAAATTCATCGAACACCATACCATTAAACTCTTCAAACTTCGTTTCTTTATCGGCAATTATAATCCTGCACCCTTTGCTAGTATCAACATCAAACAACCATCACTATTTGTCTACCATCCACCTCTCACACACCAAAACGATATCTTGCTCTTCCATGGATGAACCCAGACAAAAGATTTCCGAATCAGAGTACGAAAAACACGTTTGCTCCGGCCGACAAACAGAACACGATTGATTAATCTTTTCCAAACATTATTACATGAACACCATTGATTCGGAAGGAGAGAAAACGTGTTTAGACTGTTGTAAATCTTTCTCCAATAAGTCTATCGGAACACTAGACTGTCTTTGCCAGCTCAAACAAATTCGTATTATTCTGGTAAGACTTTACAACTGTCAAAAATGCCTACTAAATCTACCACAGACTAGAAGTGTACCAATACACTACGAAAACTATTTAAAAAAACAAACAAAGTATACCAAAAAGATCTGTAAATGATGAGGTCGGTCGCATAACTCTGTCGCAACAGGCCATTAGTCTACCATAAATATCTTCCCACCCTTTTACATCTATCCATATACCGGCTAAAAACATAAGTCGATTATCAAGGGCAATTCCTCTACCAACATAATCTAACGAAATCATATATCAATCGGATTGATCTACCTTAACCCATAAGTGTACCAATACTACAACTAAGTGTACCAACACTACAACTAAGTGTACCAATAAAATCTAACGTACACCTTGAATTAGTCACCTTACTATACAAACTATAACTACCGAATTGATGTACCAGATAAATGTACCGTCAAAGAATCGGTAGACTTACTCCCAGTTCCCAATGTTTTTTTTTCCACTAATGGCATTAGCCGTAATTACGTTTTTTCCCAATACTAGTTTCAAGGGTACTAAGGGTACAAAATTTAGTCTAGTAATTACCAACAATTGTGTGCTACTTTTGTAATAAGGAACCTTTTATATAATATAATAGTACCTCTCCCTAAATTTAAATCATATATCGTATATGTTAAGAAGGGGACTTTTTGATACAGCTCGCCCTAATGAAAAAAAAAATTCTCTCTCGAGTGTTCGCCCTAGCCGTCAAAATTTTTTCGTTTGGCCGGCGATTGGTGGCTTCCACATCATCGTCGTCGGCCCTGCTCCCTTGTATTTAAATAGTTTCTCTTCCTAGTTTCTAGTGTGTGTATCTTTCTAGCTTTCTCAAACCTAAATCTTATCGTCTCGTGCTTGTGGCGGTTTTGGTCTTAGAGGTCTCAAGTTCCCAATCTGGTTTGTTTGTCTTGACAATCTGGCTTATTGGCTTTGTTCTCGTTGGATTGGGAGTGGTGGTGTCTTGTTGTTTTTTCGGTTGTTGTGGAGGTGGATTTGAAAAGGTTTATTCTTGGAACCTGTCGGCTTTGCGGTGGTGCTGCTTCGTTTGAGGCTTGTACTTAGTCAGATTTCTGTTTCCACGACTTGGCTTTGAAAACCCATATGGTTCTGCGATTACGGTTGCTTTGTTGTTGGGTTCTTCCTCTCTGGTGGTGTTAAGTGACTTCTAAGGTTTGTGTTTTGTTTATCCGACTGTTAAGGTAAATCTGATTTTCTCTAGGCTTTGGTTCAGCTTCGGTGTGAAGTCCTTTCGCTGGAAGAACATAAAAGGTTATAATTCTTTCACTGAAGAAAATGTTCTCAGGGCCTTGTTAGCTCGCCCAGTAGGTGAAGATCCCTTCCTCCCCGCATCCTTAAATAAGTTTTTCAATGGAGCATTTCAGCAGCTATAGCTTCATGTTTTCAGCCTTGGCTGAAGCACGTCATCGGAGTTATTGGGTTGAGTTTCAATTAAAGATATAGCGGTATAGAAGGGGATGGTTTCTTCATTTTTAGCTGGTGCTCTTCTTCTCTGTTCTACAATTTCCTTGTTAATCTTGTTTGGCTACAGCTTTAATCCTTCGCTCTCTTGAGTGAATTGGTGTTTGTCTGTTCTCTGAGCTTTCTTCATCTGCGGACGAAGAACTCATGCGTCGGTGTGCCTACTTCAAGTTTCTCTCCCGACTGCCTTAGTTTTTAGAGTTGAATCTTATTAGCTTTTGCAGTTGTTTGCTTCCCTTATTCCTTTTGGGTTAGTTTCCTCTGTTCTTTTGGAGCTTTAGATTTTGTACAGATGTTTGTAAAAGTTTGAACTTGAATGATAATCCTTTCAGTGAAAAAAAAAAAGAAAATTTAAAATATAGAGGTGAAAATATCGGAGTTAATGCACGTAATCGGCTTACAATGAGGGACCATATGTTGTCTTGGAACTCAGGTGTAGATCCGTCTTGTGTGTTTTGTCGGGCACCAGTGGAGACGTTGGACCATTTATTCTTCATGTGTCCTTACTCCTTGAGAATTTGACGTGATTTAACTGGTCGGCTCCTTCGTAGTAACACTCTGCTCGTCTGTCTCACCTTCTATCTTTGCTCTCCAGCTCCACGATAACAGGCACCACCTGTTTCCTTCTACGACTTGTCCTACAAGCAACATTACATACCATTTGGGTCGAGCGTAACCGCCGGAGACATGGTGACTTGCCAAGCTCTGCTGTCCAACTCGTCTGCTTTCTTGATCGTTTGGTTTGTAATATCCTCCTCTCAATGATGTCTGATACATCTGCGGACGGGCTTCAGCTTTGGCTAGCGTCGAGACCTAGTTTCAACAGCCATACAACTAAATTCTTCTGACTCTTTGAAATAAGGACGCATTCTTTGTAAAAAGAAATTTTTTTTGACCTGAATATAACATTCATTCAAAAAAAAAAAATCAGAGTTGCTACATTCAACCTTCTACATTTAGACATACTGGCTTTGATTGGTATCATTCAAGCGAAGCGGTTAATTTTATTTTAGCAATTGTAGAAAAGAATATTAGAAAAAATGAAAAAAAGAAAGTAGTTTAAATTAAAACAAAGACTGCATGTATCATTTCTCCACTCAATTTTACCTATACGATCTATATTCTATCCAATTACATCAAAACTTATAATTTATACTTCTTTAATTTCACATAGATTGATGTTTCAAGAAGTAATTATTAAAAATATTTAATTTTTTAAATTATTATTGGTATAAAATTAAATAATATATTTTTAGTAAAAGAAAATCATATAGTTAAAATCAGTAATTATTGTTTTTTTTAAATGTGTAAAAACTGCTAGATCTAAAGTAACGTCCTTTCATCCTTTGCCATGGTCGATGACGACGCAAGTAGAGTCGCTTACATCCACACGTGTAAGCATGTCGTTTTAACACATTACAGAGAAACTGCAGAAAGCTCTTCACAAAGACCAAAACTCTTGCATCTTGGTACTTTTCTCTCTGAGAATGACATTCATCGTACTCGTGTAGAGATCTTGAGAAAAGACAAAGAAGAAAAAAAAAAAAAAAAAAAAGAGATGTTAGGAAGATCCAGAACAGGAGGGGGAAGTTTCCGACCAGAGAATATAGGGCAAAGCGCAGTGAACTTAATCGGAAGCATAGGCTTCTCTTTGTTGGTCATCGGAGTCGTGGTTTTCACCATTATCGCTGCAACATACGAACCAGAAGATCCGCTTTTTCACCCATCTGACAAAATTACAACTTTCCTCACATCTAATTCAAACGCTACTCTTCAATCCGATGACACTGTTGTTAAAACTGGCGAAGATTTCATGGCGGCGAACCAAACCGCGTTCGCTGGATTCATCAACATAGATGATGTCGAGACTTCTGAGAATGATTCCGATGCGAATCAGCTGGATTGTGATACCAGCATCCCAATTGATTGCAAAGATCCTGAAGTTTTTCACTTGATGATGAAAGCTACTATAGACAAGTTCAAAGACATTCACTTTTATAAGTTTGGTAAACCTGCAGCTGTGGAAGGTGCTACTTCTTGTGATATGGCTTGGCGTTATAGGCCTAAAGATGGCAAAACGGCTGCGTTTTATAAGGATTACCGTAGGTTTGTGATTGAAAAGTCTGAGAATTGTAGTGTTAGTGTGATGGGGATTGGTGAGTATCATTCAGGTGTGAATGCTAGGAAGAGGAAGAGGAGTTTGAAACCCGGGTTTGAGAAAACGTTTGGGGGTAAGGTTGATGATTTCTCATTGCCTGTGGTTGGTGAAGCAGTTAATGATTCACTTCCTGTGGTTGAGTCTGAGACTGCCTTTATACAAGGTCGTTACTTGGTTTACGTTGGTGGGGGAGATAGGTGTAAGAGTATGAACCATTTCTTGTGGAGTTTCTTGTGTGCTTTAGGGGAAGCACAGTATTTGAATAGGACATTAGTGATGGATTTGACTCTCTGTCTGTCTTCGGGTTATACCTTGTCTGGCCAGAACGAGGAAGGGAAGGACTTCAGGTTTTACTTTGATTTGGAGCATCTGAAAGAGTCTGCTGCTTCTGTGTTAGACCAAGTGCAGTTTTGGACAGATTGGGGGAAATGGTATAAGAAGAATGGATTAAACCTTCATCTCGTTGAAGACTTGAGGGTCACACCGATGAAGCTTGTTGATGTAAAGGACACATTGGTCATGAGGAAGTTCGGACTGTAGAACCAGATAACTATTGGTACAGAGTTTGTGAAGGCGAGACAGAAACTGTTGTGCAAAGGCCATGGCATCTATTGTGGAAATCTAAACGACTGATGGAGATCGTCTCTGCGATTGCTTCCAGGTTAAACTGGGATTATGATGCTATTCACATTGAGCGAGGGGACAAGGCAAGAAACAAGGAGGTTTGGCCTAATCTTGAAAGGGATACTTCACCAAGATCCATCTTACCTACCCTTCAGGACAAAATTGAACAAGGAAGGAATCTTTATATTGCAACAAATGAACCAGAGGTATCTTTCTTTAACCCTTTGAAAGATAAGTATAAACCCCATTTTCTGGATGAGTTTAAGGATCTTTGGGACGAGAGCAGCGAATGGTATTCAGAGACAACGAAGCTTAATGGAGGAAACCCAGTCGAGTTTGACGATTACATGAGAGCTTCTGTTGATACAGAAGTGTTCTTGAGAGGGAAGAAGCATATTGAAACATTCAATGATCTTACCAATGACTGTAGAGACGGAATCGGCACTTGCAACATAGCAGCAAGCTGATCTCTCTCTCTCTCTCTCTCTCTCTCGTAAGCATTATCAAAACTTGTTATCAGATATGGTTGTTTGTTTGTAGGTTGATAGATAGCGTGAAAACCATCTTGTTCCACTCGTTTCCGCTTTGGTAATTGTAGAAAAGTTTTGTATGTTCCGTAACTAATGTAACGTTTCTTCTTAACTACTAGTATGTACCTCTCTACATCTTCGTTTTTTCTTTGAGATGTCACTAGCATAGACTTCGGTGTCTTAAACTGAGTTACTTTTGTAAGTTGATGAATTTTTCTTCTCGCGAGATTCGGAACAAAATTATATATAAGATTGTAATTTTCTCATATCCTAATTGTGGTTTTGAATAGATACTACTAACCTATCCTATACTAGGCTCTTAACCAAGAAAACTACCCATCTAAAAAGTTAGGTTATGAGTATATCCATGTGACTTTATTGGGCATTAGTAATTGGTCCCATTCCTAACCAACGATATCGTTCCCTATAGACACTAATATAGAGGGAAAGGCTCAAAAGCCCCCAAAATTGATTTGTAAATCTGCTATCTCCCTCTCTATTCTTCATACCCCTCTTTCTTTTAATGAAATGTGTACAGACTATTTTACCCTTCCTTCCTTTCTCCTGTTTTTTTTTATTTTTTTTTAATTTTATTTTCTAAAAAAAAAATCAGTCACGATCTCTTTTTTTTCTCAGCCACCACCGCTGTTTTTTCGCCGGAGCTCTCCACCGCCACTGTTTCTTCAGCGGAGCTCTTCATCTCCGCCGTCTTTTTCCTTTTTCGGGTTCAAATTCTCTTTCAAAATACAGGTGTGTTCTTTAACATAAGAATAAATTCTTGATTGAATAGGGTTAGGTTTTGAATTTTGGAAATTTAGATTGGATTTTGTTTGAGATGCTTACCAAATTGGGTGTTTTACCATGGGTTATAGGTCGATTGAGCTATTTAGTTGATAAAAAATGAATTTTACTATGGAATCTCAGTGAATTGTAGACATTAGAATCTCAAACCATTCAATTCGATTTTCAATTATCACGACCGGGTAAAACTGGTAATACTAGTAAGTGTAGTATAACTAGTAAAACTGGTAATACTGATTCATGTAGTACAACTAAAAAAACTAGTAGTATTACTAATTGATTTTTTTTTTGGAATTGTTTTGGCAGGATACAATGAGAGAGAACCTCAACATGCATTTTAAGTGTGAAGGTCGAATTTATAGTATAATGTTCAAGATATATGTGGCTGATAAAACTTTGTGGATATTATATACAAGGATGTACAATAAGCTTGAATTTTAAAATCTTGTAATGTTTAATTTTTCTTTCACTTGATGTATATATTTATTATGTCATAACAGAGTAAAACATGCGTAACTAATATAAAAATGGTATAACTAGTAAAACTAGTATTAAAAGTTGAACATAAAGAAAATAAATTTTTCAAGAAAATATAAGAATGTGTGTACTAGTAAATATCAAAAGTAATGTTTATTAAGAATGAAATTTTTAAAAATATATGAATTTTGGGTTGTTATGAAAGAACCTAAACAAGTGTTTCCTTATATTTTTAAGGTCACTTTGTAAATAATAATCAAATTAGGATGACAAAGTTATAGAATTGTAGGTTTTAAACATATGAATGCATAACAAACTCATAATTATATGTTAATAGACTTTAACCAACAGTAAAACTAAAAATATAATTTTAAGAGTGGGTAAAACTAATTAAATAGAAAAACCTCAAAAGTAAAACTATTTGCAATTGTAGTACAACTATTATACTTGGTATAACTATGTGTGAACACTAAGTGTGAACACACATATTGCACACGTGGCAGTTCAGCTCATATATTTTTTTGATTTTATTTTTATTTTTGTCAGCTCCACGTGTAGTTTTTTTGTTTCTGCAACAAATGGTTAATTACAAATAATTTCTGACTACTTCTATCTAGTTTTATTAGTATTACAAAAATATATTAGTTATAACTATATATACCAGTATTACAAAAACCCAGAAATTCAATTTGAATGAGATCCAAAACAAATGAGTTTTATCTAGTTTTAGCTACTTGAGATTTTGATTCTACAAAATTTGATTTTTTTTTTCCCAAACGAAGTTGAATATTGTAGATTAATACTATAAATAAATAAATAAAACTTGTAAAACTAGTATACTATTTTACTACCCAGAAATTCTAATATGAGCATAAACCCAGAATTTACGGACTTGTTTCCCTAGTTTTTCGTGCAGTTAGAAACGATGAGATGAGCCCTTCGTTTGCAAAATCACTCAGAGTGAGATTCTAGATGTATTTGCCACCGATCTCTCTTCATCGTGACGTTTGCAATTTCCATCTTTTAACGCAGTCCGTAATGTTCGAGTCCGTGGAAGCAAATCACGAAGCTCTAACCCAAACGAATGACCTGATTCTCGAGTTTGGCTTGTAATTCTTTCCGAGTTGGTCCCTGAGTTCGTACTTCATTAATCTCTATCTCCTTCTCTTTCTTCTTCTTGAAGTGGTTTTAGAAACCGCTTGTTCATTGTTGTTGTTTCTTTTCCCGAGTTGGTTCCGGAGATCGCTCGCCCTCTCTTCCTTCTTCCACGTTATTTGGTTCCGGATATCACTCGCTCTCTTCTCCTTCTACCTCTTCGTTTGTTTGGGCTTGTGAATCTTCTACCTTTGAACTTCGAGCAATCTTCGTCCTCTTTTTTTCCCACCTTGTTTTAGCCATTTTCGAGTAGTTAGACAGTAGTTATCGTTGAAATCTTGCAATAAACATAAAACAAAGTGTTACCAAGTTTTACTAATATTTCAAAATCACATTAGTTTTACCTAGTTATACTAGTATTACTACCCAGAAATCTAGAGAAGAACATAAACCCAGAATTCACAAATTATAATTCCAAAACTTGTTTTTTGGACCCATCTTCCTTATCAATCGAACAGAATAACATAATATCTAGTTTCTCAAGTTTCAAAAATCCGATTTTGAGATAGTAGTTTGAGAAAGAATGGATGAGATGATAGAACAACGATGAGAAAAAAAATTAATTATTTTATTTTAGATCTTTTTTTTTGAAGTTATAATTATTCTATGTTTGTGGGTTAGATCCAATAGATATTGGGTGGGTGGATAAAACCCAAGTAATAAATGTAATAATTCTGTTTGTGTTAGGGTAGTAAGGTAATAGACATATTTTTTGAATTAAAAATAATTCTAAAAGAAATTGTTTTTCGAGTAGGGAGTTTTGAGATTGTCAAATGAGATTTAGGGACTTCTGAGAAGAAAACTCCACTAGAGGGAAAGGCTCAAAAGCCCCCAAAATTGATTTGTAAATCTGCTATCTCCCTCTCTATTCTTCATACCCCTCTTTCTTTTAATGAAATGTGTACAGACTATTTTACCCTTCCTTCCTTTCTCCTGTTTTTTTTTTATTTTTTTTTTTAATTTTATTTTCTAAAAAAAAAATCAGTCACGATCTCTTTTTTTTCTCAGCCACCACCGCTGTTTTTTCGCCGGAGCTCTCCACCGCCACTGTTTCTTCAGCGGAGCTCTTCATCTCCGCCGTCTTTTTCCTTTTTCGGGTTCAAATTCTCTTTCAAAATACAGGTGTGTTCTTTAACATAAGAATAAATTCTTGATTGAATAGGGTTAGGTTTTGAATTTTGGAAATTTAGATTGGATTTTGTTTGAGATGCTTACCAAATTGGGTGTTTTACCATGGGTTATAGGTCGATTGAGCTATTTAGTTGATAAAAATGAATTTTACTATGGAATCTCAGTGAATTGTAGACATTAGAATCTCAAACCATTCAATTCGATTTTCAATTATCACGACCGGGTAAAACTGGTAATACTAGTAAGTGTAGTATAACTAGTAAAACTGGTAATACTGATTCATGTAGTACAACTAAAAAAACTAGTAGTATTACTAATTGATTTTTTTGGAATTGTTTTGGCAGGATACAATGAGAGAGAACCTCAACATGCATTTTAAGTGTGAAGGTCGAATTTATAGTATAATGTTCAAGATATATGTGGCTGATAAAACTTTGTGGATATTATATACAAGGATGTACAATAAGCTTGAATTTTAAAATCTTGTAATGTTTAATTTTTCTTTCACTTGATGTATATATTTATTATGTCATAACAGAGTAAAACATGCGTAACTAATATAAAAATGGTATAACTAGTAAAACTAGTATTAAAAGTTGAACATAAAGAAAATAAATTTTTCAAGAAAATATAAGAATGTGTGTACTAGTAAATATCAAAAGTAATGTTTATTAAGAATGAAATTTTTAAAAATATATGAATTTTGGGTTGTTATGAAAGAACCTAAACAAGTGTTTCCTTATATTTTTAAGGTCACTTTGTAAATAATAATCAAATTAGGATGACAAAGTTATAGAATTGTAGGTTTTAAACATATGAATGCATAACAAACTCATAATTATATGTTAATAGACTTTAACCAACAGTAAAACTAAAAAATATAATTTTAAGAGTGGGTAAAACTAATTAAATAGAAAAACCTCAAAAGTAAAACTATTTGCAATTGTAGTACAACTATTATACTTGGTATAACTATGTGTGAACACTAAGTGTGAACACACATATTGCACACGTGGCAGTTCAGCTCATATATTTTTTTGATTTTATTTTTATTTTTGTCAGCTCCACGTGTAGTTTTTTTTTGTTTCTGCAACAAATGGTTAATTACAAATAATTTCTGACTACTTCTATCTAGTTTTATTAGTATTACAAAAATATATTAGTTATAACTATATATACCAGTATTACAAAAACCCAGAAATTCAATTTGAATGAGATCCAAAACAAATGAGTTTTATCTAGTTTTAGCTACTTGAGATTTTGATTCTACAAAATTTGATTTTTTTTTTCCCAAACGAAGTTGAATATTGTAGATTAATACTATAAATAAATAAATAAAACTTGTAAAACTAGTATACTATTTTACTACCCAGAAATTCTAATATGAGCATAAACCCAGAATTTACGGACTTGTTTCCCTAGTTTTTCGTGCAGTTAGAAACGATGAGATGAGCCCTTCGTTTGCAAAATCACTCAGAGTGAGATTCTAGATGTATTTGCCACCGATCTCTCTTCATCGTGACGTTTGCAATTTCCATCTTTTAACGCAGTCCGTAATGTTCTGAGTCCGTGGAAGCAAATCACGAAGCTCTAACCCAAACGAATGACCTGATTCTCGAGTTTGGCTTGTAATTCTTTCCGAGTTGGTCCCTGAGTTCGTACTTCATTAATCTCTATCTCCTTCTCTTTCTTCTTCTTGAAGTGGTTTTAGAAACCGCTTGTTCATTGTTGTTGTTTCTTTTTCCCGAGTTGGTTCCGGAGATCGCTCGCCCTCTCTTCCTTCTTCCACGTTATTTGGTTCCGGATATCACTCGCTCTCTTCTCCTTCTACCTCTTCGTTTGTTTGGGCTTGTGAATCTTCTACCTTTGAACTTCGAGCAATCTTCGTCCTCTTTTTTTCCCACCTTGTTTTAGCCATTTTCGAGTAGTTAGACAGTAGTTATCGTTGAAATCTTGCAATAAACATAAAACAAAGTGTTACCAAGTTTTACTAATATTTCAAAATCACATTAGTTTTACCTAGTTATACTAGTATTACTACCCAGAAATCTAGAGAAGAACATAAACCCAGAATTCACAAATTATAATTCCAAAACTTGTTTTTGGACCCATCTTCCTTATCAATCGAACGAATAACATAATATCTAGTTTCTCAAGTTTCAAAAATCCGATTTTGAGATAGTAGTTTGAGAAAGAATGGATGAGATGATAGAACAACGATGAGAAAAAAAATTAATTATTTTATTTTAGATCTTTTTTTTTGAAGTTATAATTATTCTATGTTTGTGGGTTAGATCCAATAGATATTGGGTGGGTGGATAAAACCCAAGTAATAAATGTAATAATTCTGTTTGTGTTAGGGTAGTAAGGTAATAGACATATTTTTTGAATTAAAAATAATTCTAAAAGAAATTGTTTTTCGAGTAGGGAGTTTTGAGATTGTCAAATGAGATTTAGGGACTTCTGAGAAGAAAACTCCACTAATATATCTGGCAGCTGGTACCCGGGCAGTTGGTTGTTTGGGCCTCGCCTGTTTTGTTCCTCTCCAGCTGGACGTCACATGTTTGAGGATCAACAGAGCTTTTCGCCACAAAATTATATAAGTGAACCTGAAATGTTGTGCAGCTAGAGCAGGCTAAGTCTTCATTACATTTATGGTAATGTTTGCTTATCGGATGTATTTTATAATTTCTCAGCGAGTCAGCGTTCCTCGATAAAACATGTAAACAATCTTGAGATTGACAAGAACTAGTGTTTACACCAGAGGATTCTAAAATCAAGCAAGCAATCTTACAATCATTCCATCTTCATCAGATCGTCTGCTGAGTTGGCTAAGAATCAGAAGGTCTTGGTCAGTGTTACACACACACACACACACATTGCACTAATAGATAGTGGGAGAAACAGCCCGTCTTTGCAAACAAACCCTTTTTCACGTCTTGGTAAATTTGAACTAGTCAAATTATCAAGAATGGGTCACACGCTAAGATTGATGTTAAACATGAGTTTACAGTCAGGCAACAAAAAGAATGAAGCTTTGGTTTGAAAACATTTTAGATTTACTCCAATTTCCAAGCATAAAGGAAGAGACAAAACTCAGACGAAGAAGAAGAAGAAGAACTACTATCCTTGGTTCCTCCATCGCTCGCGTCACTCTCACCGTTCTCTGGTTTAAAGATGAACAAGCCGTGACCTGTACCGGGCGTGCTGAAGAACCAATCATACACATCCCAAAACACTTGAACTGGTTCTTTATCCACCAAAACCGTTTGATTCCCCCTAAATTTCCACTGCAGATTTCTCACCTGAACCAAAATGATACCATCTACGCTAATCCACATCTCAGGATCCTTCTCCCCGGTCGAGCTCTCCACTACGATCTCATGCTCTTTCTTCCTATCATTGAACTTCGCCCTAGTCGAAAAGCTCTTCTTACCAAACACATTTTCTTTCTTGTAGAACAAGGCAGCGTCAACCAAGGCAGGTCTTGATTTAGTTCTCTTAAAAGCTTTCTTTTTGTGATCACCCAACAATAGAACAACCTCCTTGTCCGATACAAGAGCCACGTAAAAATCCGAGCTCGGCTCAGGGCCGCCGTTGAATTTAGCAGACCTAAAATCCCAATACACATCTACTTGGTTTCCTTCAACCTCAAACGATTTGTATCCTTTCTTGTTCCAAAAGTGCCATGGCTTAAGATCAACCTTGCAACAGTAATTCATATCCCCTTGTACGCTAGTGACCATCACGGTTAAGGAATGGCTCATAAGATTTTTAGACCATAGAACCCTAACATTTCTCCAGAATCCAACCATGTGTGCTTGGTAGATGCACGTCACGCTGCTCTGTGCCGTCTTGTACGTAACTGGATCCTCTGTTAACTTTTCTGCCTTGGAAGATTCTGATCTCAAAGACATGATTCTTCCAAGCCTGTTTAAACAGAGATGTCAAAAGCAGAGTAATTTGATAGAAAGAACAAAAAAGTATCTATGACTCAAAAAAACATCTGGACGCATTAATATTTGAAAGAGAGAAAAAATAGATTCAAGGATGAATGATTGAAGGAGAGAAGAAACATCAAAGACGCGCAAGGATCTTCAAGGAAGAGAACATCTATCAAACACAAATAATAATTTTTATTTCCAGTTGTTCTTCCATTTTATTTTATTTTAATTTTGTTAAAAAATTTATAAAACAAATTTTTTAAAATTGTCCAGTTGGTTTTGTCCCCAGTCGTCGTTACTCAAAAGGAAAATACAACAATATCCGTAGTTTATATAATAAGATTATTTTTTTATTTATTTTTATTTTTTTCTTATTGCTAAGAGCCAAGTGTGTGGAGTTAAATAATTTTACTATAGATGCACATATATATATTTGTTTTGGTTCATTAAATTGCACATGGAGTTATGGACAGCAAACGTTTGTCCAGTCTCAAATTTTGCAGATTGATTATACAAGTTTTTTCAATGGTAACATAAAAACATGTTCATCAAATCATTGCCTTTCGATATATTTGCCTTTTGTATATATAGGAGTGATCATGTGGAATCACCACATGGAACTGATCGTCCACGTATTATATCTTATCTACTTGTGATTTTCTCCCCAAAAGGCTAAAATTCATGGGTGCCTGCTTGGTAATTAACATTGATAGGTCCGAGGACAACTTTAACATTATTTAGTTTACAAGCTTATGGTTCTACTAAACTTATACTCCCTCTGTCCCACAAAGATTGATGTTTTGGGAGATTACACATTTTAAGAAAACAATGATTAGTAAGTTTAAATATATTTTTTTCTTTCATTAAAAAAATATTACTTAATTCTAAACCAATAACAATTCAAGATTTTAAATATTTTCAATGATTACTTCTTGAAATGTACAAAACATCAATCTTTGTGGGACAAAAAAATATCCTAAAACATCAATCTTTGTGGGACAGAGGGAGTACTTATTTTCTATATCTATACATATAAAGTTAACTTTGCTCACTCCTGGTGCTGCCACGTCAGCTGCCACATCAGCCACTTCTTTTTAAGTTTTGTGGATCTTACAGATTTTAATAAGCCTTTTAAACAATCATACAAATGACAAACTGACCAACTAAATTTCATCCAAAATCTGTAGGCCCAACAATATTTCATTCAAAGTCTCTAGACCCATCACTATTTTTAAATCCTATGAATTCAATTTTTTTTTTAATAAATTTAAGATATTCATTTAGTGCATATTTATGTTAATTATAATTAATCGAAAGTTTAAATAAAAAAATAATTATGTAAAATAAACTAAATGTTAAAATAAGAAAACAATACTAAATTTTTTTATTAGTGGTAATAATATAATTAAAATTTTCTATTAAACTGATCATAATTTAAAATTTCAAATATCAAAATGAGGCAACCCAAGCAACACTTTCAAATAATCAAGAAAACACAACTAGAAATCAATTAAAATTATTTGGCATCACTTCACAAATCCATCACAAAAGACAAAGACACAAAGAGATGAACAGCCATTTAATAAACTAAAAAGATTCAAATATATGAATGCCACAATCAGATAACCGTAACATAAAATTATATGAAAAAGAAAACCAAGAAAACAAAAAACAACCCAGACTTTATAAAATTACAGCAAGATAAACAAGAAAATTAATTTTCCCCAAAACACAACTCACATCGAATCGAAAAATCACTCACAGGACAAACAGGAAAAAAAATTACAACCAAGAATACAAAACAACTCACAACTTAATTAGGAAACCTAAAGAAGGCAACAAATTTTCATATAAACAAATTTGCAGCCCAATTGACATTCACCTTTAACGAAATCAACAGGGGATAACCAAATATCCCCAACAGATGTGAAGCAAGCAAGGAATCAACCAAATACGCAAACTCCAAAAAAAAAATTAAGAGAAAACGATTATAACAGGAATGACTGAAAAAACTATTACGAGCATCAAAGACATAAGTTAAATACTCAAACAGACCTCTAAATCAGAAAATTGCTCTTCTTTTATCCGTTCACGAGGACATCGGATTTTGAAAAAGAACAAATCAATTTCAACTCAATAACATACAAATAATGGCCCAATAAACCCACAAATTATAAGTCTTACAGAGAAATTGAGCCCGAATGAAACAAACAAAAATAGTCCAGAAAAGAGGAATGTAAGTTATTGATTTTATTTATTTTTCTTAATAAAATCCACAATCTTTTTCACTCCAAACACTAAATGTAACATCCGCAAACCAAAAATTTTTTCTGGGATGGGTGTCGATCGACACCAATGTGGTGTCGGTCGACACCAATGTTATCTGGTTCGATCAGATTATTTTAATCGTCGATTTTGGTCGGTTTGGTTTATAGAGAACCACTAAACCGTGTTATTTAAATAGGAGAACGACCTTGGTCGTGTTTTGTTGTTTTCTAGCCGCTGGAAACAAAGAGAAAGAGGAGAAAGGAGAGTAAACTTGAGTGTTCAAAGCGAAAGGAACAGAATCGTCAGGGTTTGGGAGAAGGAGGATCCGACTGCTCAAATCGTTTGAAAGGTATTGATATTTGGTAGGATTGTACCTAAGAGATTTTCATACACTCTCCTTTTTACAGACGTGAATTTGAGTTAATATTGTAAAAGATATCGGCAGTTTGGTGGGGCGTTTCTTCTCAGACGCGGATTGAGACCAGCGGGTGTTTCGGGATCGATTTCGGTTTCATCTGAGATCTGATCGTGCGGAAATTTTGTGGGAAGGTTCTTGACGTCTAGGGATAGCTTTTCACCGGGGGGATTTGATAGTTAACGGTTAGTTTTCATTTTAGGAGGTGAGTGCATGACCATGGCTAATCTAAGCCTTTGATTCCCTTGTTCTTGCTTGTTGTTGCTTGTTTGTGTGTTTTTCTTGCTGGGATTGGTTGATACAGGTTCCTACAGAGGTATAAGACTTGGGTTTTGAGTATTGGACGATTTGGAGGAGATTGGGAGCGAGATTCGACTCTCGACCTCGCGCGCATCGCAGTTGCAGAGGGAGTGTCGATCGACACCAACTGGTGTCGGTCAACACCAGCAAGTCAGGCATCGATCGACACTGTGGGGTAGTGTCGGTCGACACCATTGAGCCAGTGTTGGTCGACACTAGGCTGGTGTCGGTCGACACCTCCCTTCCAGCGAGACGATGTCTGATTTCCTGGTTTGTGTGTTTGTTTGTTGCTTGTTTTGGAGCTTTGGAATCATTGTTGCTTGTGTGTATAGCCCAGTAAATGGGAGGATGACCTCACTAAGTATTTGTGATAATACTTACGCATCTCAATTGTTGTTTGTGGTGTGCAGGTAAAGGCAAAGTGTGATCGTGGAATCAAAGGCAATGAAGAGGAGGATGTTCTAGGGACTCGATTGGATGTTGTCTGGCATAGCTAGGTTGCTATAGTTGAGTCATTAGAAACATTGCTAGGTTGCCGATTTCATGTTTCTTGTTGTTTGGTAATTGGATATTGCTTATGCTATGATATTGGAATGTTATTGGATATTATTGGATATTGTTATTGGTATTGTTATTCCGCTGTTGATTGTGATTGTGGTTAGGTGGCTAGTGTGTATGGGACCACTAGTTGTAGTTTATTTATATATATTATTATTTATTATTTATTATTAAAAAAAAAGGTCGGTCGTTTCATTTTGGTATCAGAGCCCTTACGGTTCTAGGTTTGGGTTTGCTAGGTTTCTGTTGTGATGTTTTGGATTGCAGGCTTTGATTGATTATGTGAGTTAGTCGATTGTGTGTGGCATGGAGTCCTAGAACATCCTCTTCCAGCCTTCAATGAGATTCCACGGTGAGTTATTTTTATTTTTCTTTGTGTGGTATTGATTTGTTTTCTGCTTGTTAGCCTCTGTTCTTGGAAGATCAGTGGTTAAGGTGTTTGAGTTGTTGGTCGTGGACGGGGACGTGGTCATGGTCATTGTCGGGCGGGTCCCGAGGCAAGCGAGTGTGTGGTCTAGAGTTCCACGAGGAGGTACGTCAGAGGGTCGAAAGCGTATCAAGAGGGACCAGAGGGGATTAGCCGGTGAGCGTGCCGGGGGTGCTGGGAACCCAGGTGTGGGGTTGCAGCAGGTGGAGCCCAGGGTCGAGATGATCGCTTGGCGGATCTGTTGGCGTGCTGTTGGAGCGGTTACCGAGAGGGATACCAGTGTAGGCTCTAGTTGTGCCGCATGTGGCGGGGTGCAGCCGAGGGCTGCAGATGTTGAGGACGTTCCTTCTTATGTTAGGAGGATGGAGCAGTTATAGACGCCGGTGCGAGATTCTTCTCGAGATATATCGAGCCTAGAGAGGCAGATAGGTGGACATTTGCAGTTGGAGTAGGTATTTCTCTGTTTGGGGTTAATCCAGTTTGATATTGGAAGTTGAGTGGGCAGGTGTAACATTGCAATGTTATACTCGGACCACATGAGGTACTTTGTGTCGAGAGATGTTTATAGTCGTTAAGGATTGTTGCTCTTGAGGGGATGGTGATTCCCTTGAATACCGATTGCTCGAGGGGCTGGGGGCTCCGAGAGTGGCAGAGGGGATGATATTCCCCTGAGGGGATGAGTAGTTCCCCTGATAACGAGATCTTGAGGATTGTGGTCCAAGAGTGAGACGGTATAACTCGAAGACGATGGTCTGAGAGTGAGATCGGTATGGCTCGAAGGTTGCGACCTAAGGGTGGAGGAGTTGGGAGCATGCAATGCCTAGGACGTGAGTATAAACATAACGATTGAATGTAGACCTCGAGAGATTGAAGGTGGTTTAATCTTGGGTTTTGGATGTGTTGACCATTGGGTCAGGGTGTTATGACTAGAGCGGTTATGAATGTTTGGCTGTACGCCAGGATTGTGAGGCCGGTGGTGCTGGAGTCCCGGGAAGGGGAGTTACAGCAAGTTTGAGCCCAGAAAGGCATGTTTGCCAGATACATAAGTTCACGAGAAGCCTTCATGGCAGGATAAACTAATCGTTGCGACGATGCTGGATGAAGTTCATTGGAGATGGACAGGGTTGCTAGATTCAAGGTTTTGGTAAGCTTGTTGGAGGAAATAAGTCAAGTGGTTTGGGTTTAGCGGCCTGCAAAGCATTTGACGCGGTAAATCAGAATATGCGAACGTATGATACTTGTTTGTTTTATTACGCTCGTATTGATGATTTGCTGTGGAAAATAGCTAAGCGGAAAGCTAATTCTGGATTTATCTATCTTGTGGAAGTTTTCCCTAAGAGACAAGTTACTAGAGGTTCTTGGACGAACAAGAGGGTTGACATTCAGGTGGCTTCGAGTTGATGTCGGCATACTTGAGTGTTTGTTTGGCAGAGCTGAAGAAGCAGCTAGAGGATTTGTTGAGTTAGGGATTCAACCGTCCTAGTGTATCATTGTGGGGAGCGCCAGTGTTATTTGTCAAGAAGAAGGATTGGAGTTTCCGGTTGTGCATTGATTATCGGGGTTTGAACCGGGTCACTGTGAAGAACAATTACCCTCTTCCTAGGATCGATGAGTTGTTGGATCAGTTGAGGGGTGCTACTTGGGTCTCTAAGGTAGATCTAGCGTCGGGTTATCATCAGATACCGATAGATGAGGCAGATGTGAGAAAGACGGCTTTCAGGATAAGGTATGGGCATTATGAGTTCGTGGAGATGCCTTTTGGGTTGACTAACATACCAACAACGTTTATGAGATTGATGAACACTGTGTTTCAAGAGTTTCTGGACGTGTCTGTCATCATTTTTGTCGACGATATCCTGGTATTTTCTAAGAGTCCTAAGGAGTATGTAGTGAATTTGAGGGCAGTTCTGGAGAAGCTGCAGGAGCAGAAGTTGTTTGCTAAGTTGAGCAAGTGTAGTTTTTGGCAGCGTGTTATGGGTTCTCTGGGTCACATTGTTTATGCAGAGTGAGTTTCTGTAGATCTGGAGAAGATTCAGGCTATCAGGGGTTGGCCTAGACTACAGAATGTTAGTGAGATCAGGAGTTCCTTGGTTTGACAGGTTACTACAGGACCAGGAGATGAAGTCTCTGGTAGGAGAGATCAGTGCGTTGAGCTTGTGTGCGGTTTCTCGAGAACCATTGGGTTAGGAGGCGGCTTATGGAGCGGATCTTCTGAGCAGGGTGTGGTTGGCTCAGGAGAAGGAATTGGGGCTGGTGAATGTCTCTAAGGATATTGATTCAGAGTATCAGGTCTCAGCTAATGGTACTATCTTGGTGCGCGGTCGGATTTGTGTGCCCAAGGATGAGGATTTGAGATAGGAGATCTTGAAAGAGGCTCATGCAAGCATGTTTTCTATTCATCCAGGAGCGACTAAGATGTACCGTGATCTCAAGAGGTACTATCATTAGGTCCGGATGAAGAAGGTTGTAGCTAGTTGGGTCGCGAGGTGCGACGTGTGTCAGCTGGTGAAGGCTGAGCATCAGGTTCCAAGCGGATTACTAAAGAGTCTATCCATTCCAGAGTGGAAGTGGGATATGATCACGATGGATTTTGTAGTAGGATTGCCAATGTCACGGACCTTTGATGCTATCTGGGTCATTGTGGACCGGTTGACTAAGTCAGCACATTTTCTGGCCATTAAGAAGACTGCTGGAGCAGCGGACTGGGCTAAGAAGTATGTGAGGGAGATATTCATATTACATGGGGTGCCAGCGAGCATTGTGTCTGACAGGGATTCTAAGTTCACTTCGGTGTTCTGGAAGGCATTTGAGGCAGAGATGGGCACTAAGGTGCATATGAGTACAGCTTATCATCCCCAGACAGATGGACAGTCTGAGAGGACGATCCAGACGCTGGAGGATTTGCTGAGGATGTGTGTGTTGGATTGGGGTGGCCATTGGGCAGATCACTTGAACCTGGTAGAGTTTGCTTACAACAACAGCTATCAGGCGAGTATTAAGATGCCTCCTTATGAGGCTTTGTATGGGAGACCATGTCGTACACCATTATGCTGGACTCAGTTGGGGGAGAGGAGCATGTTTGGTGCTAGTTTTGTTCAGGAGACCTCAGAGAAGATTCGGGTTCTCAAGCTGAACATGAAGGAGGCTCAGGATAGACAGAGGAGTTATGCTGATAGGAGGAGGAGAGATCTTGAGTTTCAGGTGGAAGACAGAGTGTACCTCAAGATGGCCATGTTGCGGGGTCCGAACAGGTCATTGTCAGAGACTAAGTTGAGTCCGAGGTATATGGGTCCATTCAGAGTGATTGAGCGGGTTGCACCTGTGGCATATAGATTGGAGTTACCTGAGGTTATGCGTGCATTCCATAAGGTTTTCCATGTGTCTATGTTGCGGAAGTGTCTCCGTGAGGGTGAGAGAGTGTTGGCTAAGATTCCTGAGGATCTTCAGCCTAACATGACATTGGAGGCGAGACCAGTGAGGGTTCTCGAGAGGAGGGTCAAGGAACTTCGGAAGAAGAAGATTCCTTTGATGAGAGTCCTGTGGGACTGTGATGGTGTTTAGGAGCAGACTTGGGAGCCTGAGGCGACGATGAAGGCAAGGTTCAAGAAGTGGTATGAGAAGCAAGCCGCGACTTGAGCTTGTTTAGCCTGGTTCCACCTGTAATCCGTGGCTAGAGCGGGAATGGAGTATTCCAGCCCATCTCTCTTGTTTACTCGGTCGCTTGGAGTGGTTGGTTGTGCGACTCAGTAACAAGATGAGGTGGTGTTCGGGGTACAAAGTTCCTGTGAGGCGGGATTTTTGGAGGAAAGTTTCCTGAAACAGAAGTTTCCAAAAGTGGAAAGTTTCCAAAAATGGAAAGTGCTAAATATGGAAAGTTTTACGGGAGTTAGAATTTGTCCATTTTAGCGGTGGAGAGCCTTGGAGGGCTTGTGTGGCCTTAGTGGCGGACTTTCGAGTCAGTGTGCCCGGGTGTGGCGGTCTTTTTAGACATTGTGTGGCCTTTGTGGCGGGCTGTTTAGCCATTGTGTGGCCTTTGTGGCAGGCTGTTTAGCCAATTGCGTGGCCTTTGTGGCGGGCTGTTTAGCCAGAGTTTCTTTGTGACGGTCCTTCGGGACAGATAGTCTTTGTGACGGGCTGTTTAGCCAGAGTGTCTTTGTGACGGTCCTTCGGGACAGATGGTCTTTGTGACGGGCTGTTTAGCCAGAGTGTCTTTGTGACGGTCCTCTTTAAGACATTTGTTTGGCCTTGGTGGCGGTCCTCTTTAGGACATTTGTTGGGCCTTGGTGGCGGTCCTCTTTAGGACATTTGTTTGGCCTTGGTGGCGGTCTTCTTTAGGACATTTTGTTTGGCCTTGGTGGCGGTCCTCTTTAGGACATTTTGTTTGGCCTTGGTGGCGGCCCTTGTGGCATGTTTATGATCCTTGTGTGGTCATGTGGTATTCCAGTGAGGGGATATGTGGTTGGTACAACATTGAGATGTTTTACGCGAGCCACGGGAAGGAAACCTGGATAAGGATAGGACTCAGACGTGTTCAGAATCGTTTGCTCACGACTCTTGGAAGACTTAGGTTCTCCTAGTACTGCCATATTCAGAGACTTTGTGACTTGGGAATATGGTTGGTATATCGACTTCGGATGACGATCCGGGGGCGCGGATAATAAGCAAAATTTTACGAAAAGAATGGTGGCAACCCGAGAGACGAGTTTGGATTTTCCTTATATATTATGGCATGCGGGTCTAGGCCCGATGAGGAGCCAACATTATGGCATGCAGACTTAGGTCTGATGAGGAGCCAATAAAAAAAACTCAAGGTTTAGGCCTATGAGTAAAGGAAAGTCCAAAAAGTCGAAAGCAAATGATGCCTGGAGCGTGAGTCTATTGCCTAGAGGTGACCTTCTGTAGATCGGTCGGAAGAGTGTGGACAGTGGAGACGGTTGCACAGGAGTCCTTGGCTGATGGTTGTTTGAGATTCGAGGACGAATCTATGTTGGTGGGGGAGAATTGGAACAGAATCGTCAGGGTTTGGGAGAAGGAGGATCCGACTGCTCAAATCGTGTTGAAAGGTATTGATATTTGGTAGGATTGTACCTAAGAGATTTTCGTACACTCTCCTTTTTACAGACGTGAATTTGAATTAATATTGTAAAAGATATCGGCAGTTTGGTGGGGCGTTTCTTCTCAGACGCGGATTGAGACCAGCGGGTGTTTCGGGATCGATTGCGGTTTCATCTGAGATCTGATCGTGCGGAAATTTTGTGGGAAGCTTCTTGACGTCTAGGGATAGCTTTTCACCGGAGGGATTTGATAGTTAACGGTTAGTTTTCATTTTAGGAGGTGAGTGCATGACCATGGCTAATCTAAGCCTTTGATTCCCTTGTTCTTGCTTGTTGTTGCTTGTTTGTGTGTTTTTCTTGCTGGGATTGGTTGATACAGGTTCCTACAGAGGTATAAGACTTGGGTTTTGAGTATTGGACGATTTGGAGGAGATTGGGAGCGAGATTCGACTCTCGACCTCGCGCGCATCGCAGTTGCAGAGGGAGTGTCGATCGACACCACCTGGTGTCGGTCGACACCAGCAAGTCAGGCATCGATCGACACTGTGGGGTAGTGTCAGTCGACACCATTGAGCCAGTGTTGGTCGACACTAGGCTGGTGTTGGTCGACACCTCCCTTCCAGCGAGACGATGTCTGATTTCCTGGTTTGTGTGTTTGTTTGTTGCTTGTTTTGGAGCTTTGGAATCATTGTTGCTTGTGTGTATAGCCCAGTAAATGGGAGGATGACCTCACTAAGTATTTGTGATAATACTTACGCATCTCAATTGTTGTTTGTGGTGTGCAGGTAAAGGCAAAGTGTGATCGTGGAATCAAAGGCAATGAATAGGAGGATGTTCTAGGGACTCGATTGGATGTTGTCTGGCATAGCTAGGTTGCTAGAGTTGAGTCATTAGAAACATTGCTAGGTTGCCGGTTTCATGTTTCTTGTTGTTTGGTAATTGGATATTGCTTATGCTATGATATTGGAATGTTATTGGATATTATTGGATATTGTTATTGGTATTGTTATTCCGCTGTTGATTGTGATTGTGGTTAGGTGGCTAGTGGGTATGAGACCACTAGTTGTAGTTTATTTATATATTATTATTATTTATTATTTATTATTAAAAAAAAAAAGGTCTGTAGTGGGTATGGGAACATAATTTGATAATTATGTGTTATAGTCTCCCAATTAGTTTCAAAGTTAAAAAGGTCTAAGTTATAATACATAACCCAAATTTAGAATGTTATTTGATTATAGTGGGATTCAAATCGAGATTGATAGACATGAAGTTTCATCATCTTGAAGGGGAGAATTCATGAATCCCACATACAGAGGTGATGGAACAAATTTAACATTATGTTCATACCCAAAATGAGTTCATTTACTCATTTGAAAGAGCAAATCTTGAGGATTTGAAGAGTAATCATGTTGAGACAATAAGCGACTAAAATACTTTGAAATCATAAGTATTATTACCCAAGGCAAGAAAAGTATTTTAGAGATTACATGCATTATCTAGAAGATAAAATGCTTTGTAAAATTCTTACTGTTTGGCATGACCGGTTAAGTCATTCCGGTTCAGTAGTGATGCGAAAGAATAATCAGAAATTTCTGAAAAGATTCATTAGAGATCCTAAAGAGTGTTCCTATTGATTTCTTATGTGTGCTGTTTTACAAAGCAAGCCGATTATATGGCTTTCACCGACCCCATGAATTTGGATAGTGTCAATTTTCTGGTACGTATACAAAGAGATATTGTGGACTGGTCATCCACCATATATTCGAGTTTTCAAGAGTATTTGGTTAATTGACAATGGTGGTGAAACCAGGCTATGTGATTGACCAAAATGACTCTATATGTCAATAAGTTTGCACCGGGCCAACGAATTATCATGAGTACTCCCCACTGTATTTGGTATGGGTCAGAAACCATATATATTCCATCTAAATGTATTATACATGTTAAGTTGCTCCACCAAAGTGATTAAGATGGAATTTGAAAGAATGTTGGAAATATGTTGGATATAAATCTCTCTTGATGATTGAATATCTCGAGATGCAGAGACTGTTGTTTCAGTGAGTCAGTCATTCCAACATGAGGGGGAGAAAGTAAACAGCTGGTAAAGCATTATATTGGAAGAAATTATCTTGATCCTCGTACTGAGAAATGTGCGTAACAATTTCAAAAGATAATTTATTGGCAAAGTTTGCAAAGATGCTAAAAGCATGCCAGAGCCATTTCTGACCTTGAGAGTGACAAGGTCACATATACCATATAAGCTCCAACTAATATCCTAGAAGGATAAGATCAACTGCTAGTAGGTCTAAAGATCGCATGAAGTGCGATACACTTATAGTTCCAAATATAAGCATCCTCAGAAAATAAAAAGAGCATAAATTAATATGGCACCGAGGAAGCAGAGATTTATGAAAAATCTCTAGAAGAGATTTAGAGATGTAGACATGAGTAAGAAAGAGATTCAGGTACCTGAGAATCATAATGAAAGGAAATCTCAACAAGTTGAGTCATGTCTAGAATGAAAAGGAACCAATAAGCAAATCGACGTCGTAATATGTTTGCATGCAGTGTTGCAGTTGATGATGTTATTGATAAAAATTGAGGATCATAAACCGCGGTTAATTGAAAAAGCTTTATTGAAAAGTGTACACAAAGAATGATTGGTTATGTTTGGACTGTAGTCCTTACACTTGATAGTGTAAAATGAGTGAGACATAAGTGGATCTGTATGGGAAATAAAGTACGTATAGTAGTACAATGATTCTCAGAAAATACTTATGAGAGATGTACTCTCTTTTGGTGGAAGCAACTATTTTAGATCACTTATGAGTTTGACAATAAGAGAAAGACTTGATTCAGTCTATTTAGAAGGTTTTCAAACTATAAGAGATATATCCCTTAAAGTGATTATATTGCTAGAAGCAATACTTTATAGTTCTCGAGAATATTATAAAAGCAAGAAAAAGTCTTGATACCTTTTGACACCTTTTGAGAGAAAAGGGTGAGAGTTTATCTCTATGAGAGAATCTTGTGTGTAGATCATTGATCTTAAGGATCTCATAGTGGGTTTAAAATAGATCGGGAACAATCTAAGAGAATATCTTAGAGTTGTGTGAACCCGGGATTGAACACTAATTGTAATTGTGTTCAAGAAATATTTTCTACAAAGTTTGAGGATGTAGGCATTTGCTGAACCTCGTTAAAAGAAAATTGTATGTGTCTCTTGTCTTCTGCACTTACAAGTGGTTCTTGTTAAAAGAAAGGTACAAGAACAAGTGAAAAATATATTGATGATGAAAATATTATCCGGTAGAAACAATCAATGATGAAATATTACTCCTGGAAGATGGAGAAATCAGATTGTATAAGATCAGATATTTCATGAAATTTCTTGAGGTATCAGATTTGACATCTGATGTAAGAGATGTTATCTCAGGATGCTTACATCATCTTACATAGAAAAACGGTCTTATAGTACCATACTAAGAAGAAGAGTTGAAAGAGATAACTTTACAGAGGAAGTCTGAATAACTCATATGTATAAGATAATTGTTTGGAAGATTGTATGTAAAAGAAGATTTGGACTTAAAGTTCAAATAAAACTTCAATATGAAAGGGGTGCAAATGAGTTGAAGTCCAATGACCACTACAAGAAAACTGGCCATAGCCGACTACATTTTACGACTATTATTCAGTCGCTAAATTTATCGACTATTTGGTTACTCCGTTACGACTATTTTACAACTAAATAAAAATGATCGTACAGTAGTCGCTAAATTGCGACAAAATTCAGTAGTCGTCAAAATAGTCGCCATTTAACGACTACGTTACGACTAATATATAGAATTATAAACGCAGTCGTAACCTTGTCGTTATATAGTCCCTCAGTTACGACTATCTAGGTAGACGCATACAAGTCACCAAATTAGGCGACTATATTACGACAATATCGGCGGGTCGTACAGGTTGTTGCTTAGTAGTCGTTATTTAGCGACTATTATGCGACACTTTCGGCGGGTCGTAACGTAGTCGTATAATAGTCGTAAAATGTCGGTATTAAAATTCACGTTTTTTCGTTTGGGGGGGGGGGGGTTGGTGTACTTGTATTATGCGACTGAATTTTAATAGTCGCTTGGTAGTCGCCAAAATTGTCTATATATACCAGCTTCACCACTTCTTCTATCTTCACTCACCATTTCTTCTCTTCTCACTCATAAAAACACAAACACATTTGTGAAAATTAAAAAAAAAAAATCTTCCAAAATATATATATATATATATATTTTATTACTCATGTATAATGTCTGGGAATTACAATTATAGTAATTCTCGAGAGTGGATGTAAAAGAAGTTCGATGAAGTGACGGGCAATTTTTCGGCGGAGTTTACAACGGGGATGGAGCAATTCATGGCATTTGCAAATAGTCAATCTCTAGCACAGAATAATGGGGGTATGTTTCATTGTCCTTGTAGTTGTTGTAAGAACGATAAGTTTATGTCGGGAAAAAGAATTTGGAATCATCTTTTTAGCAATGGATTTATGCCTGATTATTATATTTGGTATAAACATGGAGAAGAAATCAATATGGATATAGGAACAAGTTATGTTGGTAGTGATCAAGAAGTGGATAATGTAGATGTGGGTAATGTAGTAGAAAATCCATATGTGGATATGGTGAATAATGCATTTCGTTATAATGTGGGTTTAGATGATAACTATCATGAGGGTAGTTCTCAAAATGTAGAAGAACCAATACGTAATCATTCAAAGAAATTCTACGACTTGTTAGAAGGCGCAAAAAATCCATTATACGATGGTTGCCATGAAGGTCACTCACAATTATCGTTAGCTGCTCGAGTCATGCAAAATAAGGCGGAGTATACTATGAGTGAAAAGTTAGTGGTTTCGGTGTGCAAAATATTGAATGAGTATTTACCAGAAGGAAACCAAGCAACGGGTTCACATTACGAGACGGAAAAAATAATGCGCAATTTAGGTCTCCCATATTATACAATTAATGTTTGTATTAACAATTGTATGATGTTTGTATTTTGTATTAACAATTGGACGAAAGACTTGTAACTATGGAGCCTGTGTTAAAGGTAAAAATTACACTGATGCATCCGATGCAGCGGATTTCTACGGGACTTTAACTGATATCATAGAACTCGAGTATGAGGGGATGGTCAATTTGAGAATCACACATTTTAAGTGTAAGTGGTATGACCCTGTTATGGGTAGAGGCACTCGAATGAGCAATGGTGGCGTTGTGGACGTTCTAACATCGAGAAAATATAATAAATACGAACCATTTATTCTAGGTACGTACATATATATATATATATATATATATATATAGTATTTTTTAATGTCTATAATCTATATATGTGTAACTCATATTTGTGTTGATATTCCTAAACAGCCTCCCAGGCGCATCAAGTTTGCTATATTCCCTACCCATACAAAAAGAAACCAAGGAAGGAATTGCTCAATGTTTTAAAAGTTAATCCGAGGGGAAACATTGCAGGAGAATATGAGAACAAAGAACCGACTCTTTTGCAAACAGAAAATGATGATGCTGTATTGGTGACTACTATTGAAGATCTGGTTTTCGATAATTTAGAAGAAATAAATGAACCAATAAATCTTGATTATGATGTCGAAGATGCAGAACCAGAAGATGAATTTCAATGTAATTTATCATCTTCAGGCGATGAACTAGATGAAGACGAAGATCCTCCTAACTAATTATGCTTGTGTAAAATAATTGTATCAATTTGGATAATTATGCATGTATCAAATAATTAGTTTCTAAATATTAAAATTTTAGTTTCAAAATATTAAACTTTTAGTTTAATTATGACTAATATTTAGTTTCTAAATATTACACTTTTAGTTTAATTATTGTGACTAATTAGCGACTAATTAGCAACCAATTAGCAACCAATTAGCGACTAAATTAAGAAAATATGAATTAATTAATCTCAACCCAAATAAACCCGGGAAACCAAGACTAAAATTCTTAATTTTTCGATTTCCCCTTAACCCAAAATTATTTGGTTAACCCGGGAAATAATTTCCCCCAAAACCAAAAAAAAATCGATTTCCCCCTTTAACTAAACCCTAAATGTTCGCCCAAAACCAAAAACAAAATCCCTAATCCCCGATACTCTCCTTTTCTCTTCGTTTTCTCCTAAACTCTCTCCTCTTCGAATCCCTAATTCCTCTTTTCTCTTCGTTTGATTTCTCTTCTCTGTCTCCCGATTTCTCTTCTCTGCTTTGATTTCTCTTCTTTCCCGATTCTCTTCTTCACGATGGCTCCAACACAATCTGTCACGAAGGCTCCTACCAAAGCTCCAGTTAAGCGAGGAAGAAAGATGAAGATGGACCGTAATGTCTTCCAAAGAACCGAAGGGTCGACCCCCATCAAGGAAGCGAGAAGACCAAACCCTCTACCGCCACAATACAACTTTAAGCCGGCAGCAGATTTGCCCCATCCTCAATCACCCTAAGAGCAAGACCACGTTTTCCCTAGACCCTCACAATCACCACAGATCCGCAACTATCCACCGCCACAGACCCTTTTCCAGACTTCGGTGAACCAACAACGTCAGACTCAACAGCCTCTTTCGTCAGAGGAGGTCCATAACAATCCGCGACAGTCTGGAAACTCTCAAGCTCCACTACAAGACGCTCCACCGTCTCCAGCTGATAACTCTCAAGCTCAGAGCCGTCCATCATCTCACGGTAACAACTACCAAGAAGGTTATGAGGCTTCAAATCCGGAGATCATCAAGTATGCGTACTGATCACCAACCCAGATGAGTTCGATTTAGCCGATGCAAGGAGACATTGTAATATCGTCCAAGTAGGTAGTTTGATATAGAGCTTCTTACAATTACCCTTGACAAGGCATTCCTCTACATCTTTCACATCTATCAAGCCATCGCGAAGAAGTATCCTTCCATTCACGTCACACGCCTTAAACAACCATTCCCATACCTTCAAAGAGAGACACAAGATGCTCAACTTACTTATTAGAGATTATGTTGTAGAGGCAAATATATATATATATATATATATATATCTTATATAATATGAGAAAGTTTTTTTCTAACTTTGCCTGCCAATGCGACACTTGGCACTCTATATTTGTGACACATGTCTTTCTCACTAATCATAATTAAACATTTTTTACATACTTTATTTTATTTATATCTTATATGGTGTATAGTTGGTTTTAAAAAAAAAATCACATTGTCACAAAAATATATTTCTTCCAACTTTTTAGTTTTAACATATAATATATTTTCTAATAAAAGAATATACCATATAACTTAAAAATAAAACTATTGATCAAACCAATTAAAACAAAAATAAGATTTCATACTTTTAAAGTAAAAATTAAAACCAAGTTCATTTATGATAGACTAATTTTAAAATATAGAATATGTACTAATATATTTTAAAAAATCACATTGTATTCAATAATCATATATATTGTATTAAAGACAAAACTCAGATAAAAATGAAACTACTGATCGAACCAATTAAAACAAAAAAAGTTTTCATATTTTTAAAATAAAAATTGAAGCCAAATTAATTTATGACAGACTAATTTAAAAATATAAAATATGTTCTAATATATTTTAAAAATCACATTGTATTTAATAATCATAAATATTGTATTAAAAACAAAACTCAGATTAAATTAAATTATATTTAATATTCTATAAGTTACAGTTTGACTGTCTCTAAAACGTATGTATTAAAAGAAAAGAAAAATAACGTAATTGCTTAATCACCCCATAAAATTATTTTAGGAAACAATAGTTTCATAAAAAAGAAAATAATGGTGGTAATTACAGTATTTATTTTAAAATGATTAGAAAATAGATATAATATATCGAATCTAAAAATATTAAATTTGACACATTTTTTTTCATGAATTTGATTCAAAATTTAATGTGAGATATAGTATAAGATATTTCATAAATTTTTATGACATGAACCATATTTTAATATGCATTATTCCAATTTTTTATATGAAGGGTGATTACAAGATTAGAAAGTAAACACTGGAGCATATGATAAATCATGATTACACTTATTAAATATTCAAAATAATCATTGGTGATTCTTCTGTTACCTTGTAAAACATATTGTCTAGATTCATACTCTTATTAGTATAGTACAAAATTAAGGTTCTAGAAGTTTAGTTTATTGATTGGATGAATTTGAGTCGGTCAGATTGTTTTTCCTTACATATCTTATTTTAAAATCACCAAAATCTGATAAAAAAGTCAACATATAGATATTATAAGTTTTTATATAGTTAATTAAAAAAGCATTAGTTAAAATAAATTAGAAATGTACTTATGTCAGAAAAATAATTGGAATGTATCTATTGTTGATATCAATTTTTCTAATTTTGTCCTCCCTTCCATCTATACCAATTGAAATATTGGAGAGTTCATTTTTTTGACAATTAAAAGAACTTAATGAATAAGAATAGAGACAAGGACCGAGAAATAATTCATCATCATAGAAGTATAACACATTCTAAGCATTCATATAGAGTTTCTAATTCATAAGATATTTGTTAGGAGGCTAACTGAAGAAAATCACACCATAGCAACATATTGTGGAGTCAAAAAAAAAAATCAAATATCAAGATTGAGTTAAAGAATATATAAAGTTGTAAAACCACTCGCAAAAAGATAAATATTTATTAATTATTTTTCTTTACGATCATATAAATCTTGATCGCATCCATATATTACAGCTTTGGAAAAGATGTAGGGAAAGATGAGATTTATTTGGTAATATTTGTAAACAATTTTCAATACTCAATTTTCGTTTCGAATGTCTGATATATGGTCTCTATAAAATCTCATATGTGCTAAGACTATCTCTAATATATATTCTATTTTTTACTCTAAAATAGAGCATAGTTTTTTTAATATGTCAATCTATTTTATACAAAAAAATGGAGTTAGTGTAAAAAATTAAAGTTGCATATAGAGTAATCGTACCATTTACTCTATTTTAGAGTAAGATATATATAATAGGGTTAGAGTAAATGTTACTGTAAAATCCGCGAACCGAAATCTCGGTTTAGGGGATTGCATCGGTCGATGCAGATGGTACATCGGTCGATGCAGATGGTACATCGGTCGATGCAGGTTCAGTTTTCTGCGTTTTGACTTAAGTTAAACGCTGCGTTTTGGGTTAAGAAACCCTTAAGTCGTGTTTTTGTTTCATTTGACGGATTTGGCCGTTTTTGAGAGAAAACAAAAGAGAGAAAAGTTCCCTAAGTGTTCTTGAGTGTTCTTGGTGATTTCTGGAGATTTGAGGCTGTTCCTGTAGAGATCTGTAGCTGAGATCGTTATAGGAGCTTCTTAGGAGCGTTGTTTTGCTTGTTTAAAGTTCATAATCTTCTTGGCAAAGGTAAGTGCATGACCATGGCTTATCTAAGCTAGAGATCTCTCTGATTTGCTTGTTATGTGTTGTTAGGCTTGTTAGATTGTTATTTGGGACGTTAGGAAGCTTTCTTGTAGCTTGGGATCGAGTTTTGTGGTTGTAGAAACGAAGATCAGGCGATAAGCTTCGGGGAAAACATGATGCTCAGCATTGCATCGGTCGATGCACTTTGTGTGTCGGTTGATGCAAGTGCGAGGACGGCGCGTAAAACCTAGGGTTTTCGTGTTATATCGAACATGCGTCGGTCGATGCAGTGCGAGTGTCGATCGATGCAAGTGTATCTAGCATCGGTCGATGCGATCTTGTGTCGGTCGATGCATGTTGGTGTCGGTCGATGCAGAGTCCTGGTTTGTTATTGTTGATTGTTGATTGTTGTTTGATGGTTAGAGATGTCTCTATTGCTATTGTATATAGCCCAGTAGATGAGAGGATTACCTTACTGAGAGTTTATAAAATACTCATGCATTACAATTTGTGTTTGTGGTGCAGGTAAAGGCAAAGTTTGATCATGGAATCAAAGCAATAGAGAAGAGGATGTTCTAGGGACTCGTTTAGATGTTGTCTGGCATTGCTAGGTTGCTAGAGTTGAGTCATTAGAAACATTGCTAAGTTGCTGGTTCTATGATTCTTGTTGTTTGGTATTTGGATATTGATTATGTTATAATATTGGTTATTATTGGTTATTTATTGATATTGGTATTGGTTATTTCCGCTGTTGAATGTGATTGTTATTAGGTGGCTAGTGGTTATGAGACCACTAATTGTAGTTTATTTATTATATTACTAGGATACGACCCGCACGTACGTGCGGGTTTTTTTTTATAAAATTTTTTACCCTTTTCAATTTCTTTAAATCTTATAATCTGAGATACATTTAATTTTCATGACACATCTTATAAACATGTTTAATGAGAAATATTGTATTGTAGTATAGATAATTATTTCGGATCCATAAATTTTAATGGGCTACGTGAGTATAAGTATATATGGGATTTTACAAATCCGATCACGGCCCATGAAGGAATTTATCTTCTTCTCAATCGTGGATTTGTACACGGCCCATGAAGGAATTTATCTTCTTCTCAATCGTGTGCGGAGTTACCAAAGAGACACAGAGAAACAAAAAAAAAAGGCGAGATACAGAGAGAATTGTCGGTGTTGCGAAAAAATCGATCCCTAGCAGTATAGATCGGATATATCCGAAAATCTCTGAAGCTTCTTCTATTACCAGTATGGAATCCCACTTAAACCAACATGATCGGATTTATGGGATAATCTGTCTTTTTGCAATTCTCTGATTTCGACTTCAATGGATAAGGTAATAAGTCGATCTTTTATTTATAGATTCGTCTTTTCAATTACCAAAAATTCGGTGTAGATTTATAATATATTTGTTCTATTATGTATGTAGCGTTGATTTGGTTTCCAAAAATATTGAATCTGATACGGATCTCCTTCTACAGGTTTGAATCTATTTCCAAATGGTTATTTTTCCTTTTTTTGTTAGTATTGAATCAATCTTTCTATACTATTGAATTTTTAAACCAAATCTTCTTTGTTGATTTGTTCTAAACAAACAGGAAACCAAACAAAGAAGACTAAAATAAAAGATAAGCACAAAACCCTTTGGATTTGTGTTTATACATCTATTATGATTTAATCCAAAATTCAAATATTTTTGATATTGATTTCTAATTTACTTGTTCTATTTTGTATGTAGCATTTTTCTGGATTGGAAAAGATTGGATCGAAAAAGGATCTTCTTCTACAGGTTGTATCTATTTACAGAACTTATAATTTTTGCTCTTTTTTATTTAAATAGAATCAATATCTATACTTAATAATGAATTTTTATGTTCTTGTTGGTTTGATCTCAGCTAAGGAAAAAAACTAAAGAAGCGTAACTAAAAGATAAGGAAAAACTCTTTCGATTGGTGCTTATACATCTAGTCTGATGAATTCAAAACACTAATATTTTGGTTTTGATTGGTCAGTCTAAAATTTCTTTGAGTTAGACGATCATTGGAGTCCGCAATTTGATTGAAGGAGGTGTTAGTGAATACTGGTGTATTCACTATTAATTGCTTTGCATAAAGTTTTCAAATGAAAGGTAAGAAAGTTACAAAATTTTAGTTGAACACTTATTATAATGTTCATTTTTTTTTAACAAAACTAATGTCCCATTTTTTTGTTTTGTGCGAGTATAACTGGTGTTGGCCTAAGTTTCAACAATCACAACAAAATGGGACGTGTAGTTAAGAAAACAAAACTCTTTTTAATTCTGTCTATACACTCTTCGTTAGTATGGTTCTTGGTCATTATTGATGTTTTTGTTTTGTTTGGACAGGGTTAAATTCTTCGAATTAGACACTCATTGAACTCAACAATTGGATTGAAGAAGGACTCTGAACATATTGGTGTATTGAATACCTTTTGCTTTGCAAATGGTTTTTAACTCTATGGTAAGAAACCAAATTTACTAAAGTTTATCACCGTCTCTATTAATCATTTTCTAATAACAAATCTAATACAGAATTTGTTTATTTCGCATGGTAAATCTAGGTCTTGCGTAAGTTCAAACAACTTGGTAGTTTTGGAGGTGGATATCAGTACCAAGCACTACACAATATATGTAAGTTAATATCCTTGTAAGTTATTCAAGTTTTTATTCGACATCTTTGTTTCTGCTGGTATTGGCAATTGGTTGTTTAAAATAAGTAGTTTCTGTTTTCAATTTATAAAAGTTAACAATACTCTTTATTATAAAATACTATTAAGTTAACAATATAATTAAGACTTCCCAGTTGTACCTTAAACAGGATCCGAATGAGATAATGTTCATTTTCTTTTAACAAAACTAATGTCCTATTTTTTGTTTTGTGCGAGTATAATTGGTGTTGGCCTAAGTAATAACAATCACAACAAAATGGGACGTGTAGTAAAGAGGAAACCTCACCTCACTCATGGTAAGTTACTATCCAAATAAGTTATTAAAGTTTAAATTCGGTGTAAATTTGTGTTTTCTGCTAGTACTGTTAAGTAGTTATTTTAAGAAACCTTAAACCGTTTATGCTGATATCTTCTCATATCTATACTAAACTGTTGAATTTTCTATACTCTTGTTTGTTGATTTGTTTTTAAAATACAGGAAAACAAACAAAGAAGCCTAAAAGGAAGATAAGAAAACAAAACTCTTTCTAATTCTGTCTATACACTCTTCGTTAGTATGGTTCTTGGTCATTATTGATGTTTTTGTTTTCTTTGGACAGGGTTAAATTCTTCGAATTAGACTCAACAATTGAACTCAACAATTGGATTGAAGAAGGACTCTGAAAATATTGGTGTATTGAATACCTTTTGCTTTGCAAATGGTTTTTAACTCTACGGTAAGAAACCAAATTTACTATAGTTTATCACCGTCTTTATTAAAGATTTTCTATTAACAAATCTAATACAGAATTTGTTTATTTCGCATTGTAAATCTACGTCTTGCGTAAGTTTAAACAACTTGGTAGTTTTGGAGGTAGAGATCAGTACCAAGCACTACACAATCCTGGTAAGTTAATATCCTTGTAAGTTATTCAAGTTTTTATTCGACTTCTTTGTTTCTGCTGATATTGGCAATTGGTTGTTTAAAGTAAGTAGTTTCTGTTTTCAATTTATAAAAGTTAACAATACTCTTTATTATAAAATACTATTAAATAAAAGTTTCAACAGTATGGAAAAAAGTTTGAGACTTAACCTACTGCTAACACAGTATGTTTAGTTCAAACATAAAAAAACCATACTAACTTATTACTATCTCATCCTAAATCTTTAAAACAAAACATCTGCTATAAAGCATACCAATCCACAAAACTCTTTCACTCATCTTATTTCTCCACTTCAACAAATTCGTCAGTCTTTTCCTCATTTGTAAACTTCCTGTTATTATAACACAGCACAGAAAAAAGTTTTCATAAGCACAGTTTAGACTTAAAGTACATATTCATCTATTTATACTATTAATTTGAATGAATAACAGTTACCTTCGGAAACGACTTTTTTCCTACATGAAACCACTCATTTCAAATTCTGAAAAACTTCCTTGAATACGACGTTCATTGTTTCCTTCTGTGGTTTTCCTTCTTTATCTACAATCAAAACTTTCAATCCTTTTTTATTAGTCACTCTTGAAACTGCCACATAAAGCTGACCATGTGAAAAACATGGCCTCGGCAAATACAACCCAACATAATCCAAAGACTGTCCCTGACTTTTGTTAATAGTCATTGCAAAAGCAACAACTAAAGGTAACTGTCTTCGCTGCATTTTGAATGGTAGTTTAGTATCTGAAGGAGTGAGCAATATCCTTGGAATGAGTACTTTGTCGCCGACTCTGTCTCCTGTAATCACAATAGCTTCCAAAACAAACTCAGCCAATTGTGTGATCTGCAACCTTGTTCCATTCATTAGCCCTCCTCTTGGATCTATATTCCTTAATAACATTACTGGACAACCCACCTTCAATCTAATTTTATGATTTGGAACTCCAGATACCTTTAGGCTATTTAAGAAATCGGGTGTAAGCACTGGATTATTTTCAAAACGTTTATCAGCTGGATCAATAGAATCTGAACTTAGGTATGTTCTTTCTTCACCTACAAATCAAAGTTTTTTAAACACAAAGTGTTTGTATATATATTAGATCTTTGACAAAAAGTAACATCTTTTAGAAACATGAATATTTTAAAAACAAATATTACTAACCTTCAAGCTGATCAAGCATATACTCATTGATTATGCCAACATCCTCATTGGTTGGACATAAGATTGCTCTTTCTTGAAAGAATTTAGGATCATCATTATCTTTCAAACATTTAGGCCCTCCATAAACCTCTCTGCTTATTACCTCAATAGGATCATTTGCGGATGTGATTAAAAACTCTTCGGGGATATCTATCAGGACTTCACCATCGTTAGGTTCAGAAATCTTTCCATCACCAACTTTTAGTATCCATTCTGAGAAATCTTTTATCTCTTTAGCTGCTGTAGGACTCAAATTATTCGCAAGAAGCCTCATGTTCTTGGTCAACTTCAATACTTTACAATGCTTCCACAGATAAGAAGCATTTAGTGCACTCATACAAATTTCTGCTCTTCCTGCATTTGGGATGATGGGTAGCACCTGCCTGAAATCTCCCCCAAATACAACAACTTTTCCACCAAAAGGTCGATTACCAGCTCCTTTTATAATATCGGAGAGACTTCTATCTAACGATTCAAAACAGTGTTTGCTCATCATTGGAGCTTCGTCCCATATTATCAAAGATGCTTCTTCCACCAGCTGTGCTTGATCTGAACCCGGAGTCATTGTACAAACACTACTTTCATGCGGATTAATAGGAATTCCAAACCTAGAATGTGCTGTCCTTCCACCTGCTAACAATAGAGAAGCAATGCCACTAGACGCAACGTTTAAGACGATTGATCCTCTCGCTCTTAATCCTGCTGATAGAGTTTTATATAGGAAGGTTTTACCGGTTCCACCAAATCCATAGACAAAGAACACACCGCCCATGTCGTGATCCACTGCTTCCATGATCTCTGTGTATATGTTTTTTTGCTCGTCTGTCATGCACTTTAACCATGAATCATGTTTTTCTTGCTGCTCTTTCCGGTCATAGTCTCTCTCATCAACAATCAACACATTAGTATCATCAATTATATCTTCTGGAAGTGGAGGCATTGTGGCAAAGGCTGACAACCTTGTTCCATTGCCCTTTAATATGCTGTCTATTTCGAGTAAACCAAACCTCTGCTTATCTTCATCGGATAGAATAAGATCTTCACAAAATCAAAAATAAAGTCCTAAATCAGACCTAGATTATAACTCGCACATAATTGACACTATAATGATTATAAAAGATTGATGTTTTACCTGGTCGGTTGAAGTATTCTCTCCGTCTCATCTCTATATCTTCAGTTAAAAGAGACCAAGTTTTTTCCCAAACAACTTCTGGTTGAGATAAACTATTAGATTGTAGCATTACAGCGAATAGACGACGTAAGTAGTTTCCAGTACCCCAAAAACTTGTTCTCACTATATCATCTATATATTCTTGATCATTGTCTAGCAACCCTAAAGCAAAACATGCCTCTTTGTAAGTTCCATAGACGACTCCTTTAACTGTTTTAATGTCATCAAAGCACTCAGGTCCTGTGATAGTATTAAGAAGGACTCGTAGATAATATCCATCTTCGAAACCAATAGGAACGTAGTTAATCCTTCCAATCGCTGTACCTGGCCTCTTTCTTAAATTAAACTTCTTTTTCTTCCCATCCCATGTGAAAAACTCAGGGATTTGCGCATATGCCAATTCACTAACTTCGCATAACTCAAACCAAGCGAGGAACATAGAATTCACTAACTCCCCCCTCTCCAAAACTGTTTCTACTTCATCATCACCCTTGAAATATATTAGGTGCTTCCCTTCTAGGTGAAAAGACAACCTTTGAACTGATGTCGACCTGTAAGTTATGGGATTTTTTAATATTCTCCAACCAGCTTCGCAAGCTGAAACATACCTGCCATTACAAATTAAGTCATCATAAGCTAAATTTTTCTCAAATTTCTGGACTGATTCAGTAAGTTCAAATAAAACAGATAATATAAGTACTTACCTGCCATTGAAAAAATATTTTATTTCATCAACAGTACCACTACCTTCAGTATTTTGAACCGGAGTCTCCTTTCTTACTTTGTTAGCTTTCTTGTTCTGTACTTTTTCTGTCGAAGATGGCTCAACAACAACTGATACACGATCAGGCCCTTTAGTAATGTACTTGAATAAATATTTGATAGAACCTGTTTGGTTGCACCACTCAACATTAATATGAGCCCGATATCTTAGTAACAACACTTTGTTATATGGAATAACATAGCGATTGTCACACTTAAAACCATTCTTCTCAACATAATGTTTTGTTTTCCGCCTTCTGTAAACTGGAAATCCTTCTTTATCAACTGTTGTCTCATCAACATTTTTTTTGGGGAAAAATTTTGTACATTTCCCTTTGTCCATACATGGTGAATTCATATTGGCAGCCCCACATGGTCCGTGAATCATCATTTCCTTAACCATCTCATAAAGCTCGGGTTCTTTATGCTTGTCTGGGATTTCAGCGGATATAATGTTGTCGATGTCTTCTGATTTTGGCAACTTAGAATCTGGGTGCATCCATAACAAAATATGCGCATGGGGAAGTCCTCTCTTCTGGAACTCAATGGTATACATTGCTAAAAAACACAAAATCTATATTAATAAAACATCAGAAAGTTAGAAAAATGTATAAAGACAAATAGCTTCATACCGAGACTTACATGAGACTGTCCGTCCTAACATATGTTTTTTCGTTAGATCATCCATTAAAGAGTTGAGCTTCATCTTGAACACTCTGCTAATAATCTCAGGCCTATCATCAATATTCAATTTTCTTGCTTCACAAAATCGAACCAGCTCAGGCCATTTAGGGTTGCAAGTGAATGTAATGAATAGATCAGGAAATCCATAATACTTACAAACTGCCATTGCATCTAGATACATATTTCTCATATATCTAGGTCCACCAACAAAAGAAGCTGGCAAGTAGCATTTGGTCCCTTGGTCACTCAAATCTGTGTTTCCTTGATTAGCAGCATCCTTCACCGTATTATAATTAGCAGCCCTTAAAGCTGACTGATTTAGCTTGAGAAAAGTTAACCTGTTAGTCTCTATAGTCGTATAAGCATCCACTAAGAATTGCTGGAACAATCTTTTGGACATTAACAGACTATGTGATTCATTCTTCCTCTCCTGTATACGGAATGCAAACCATTGGCGCATACTGATGCACTTCCTCTCTTTCTCTGGATCTCGATTCTTTTGATTTTTTTTGCAACCACCAGGTCCTTTTAGTATTCCTGGTCTATAACCATCCTCACCTTTAGGAAACAACAAAGGATATTGTAGAGCAAGATAGGCTGGATGTATTTCACTTATTCTTTGTAATTCTCCTGATTTCTCTTCAATCACAATGTCCCGAGTAGGCATTGCAACATGGAAGTCTCCTGGAATTAATGCAGCAACCTCTGATGATGTCGGTACATCATAGTTTCGTCCATCTTTTTGACGATCACTAACAATTCTCATGTGAAAACTTTCATCAGGATTAGTATCTAGCCGCTCTTTAGCTGATCTAAAGTTTTCAACATAAGGGTTCACAGCATCTAGCATCTTGATTATAGCAGCAATCACATCATGCCTTAACTTCTGTTTCTTTTTATATTTTCCTGAATTTTTTGCTTTACTGAAAAAAGAAAACAATCAGTTAATTATTAGAAATAGTAATGTGTAAATGTTCTTTAGACATTGGTTTTTAACATACCTCAGAATGCCAGCTCTGTTTTCAACCTCATTCTCTGTATCTACAATATACAATTGTGAAAACTTTGGAAAATCACCGTCTGTAGGCTTCAAACTACCAAGTAGATGATAGTTCTCTCCTTGTATCTGGAACATGTTAGGACCACGACCTTTCACAACTGAGTTTTCGCAACACCCACCAAGTGATGTGAATGAAAAAATCATGTTGTATGCTCTGATATTTTCTCTGAAATGTCTACTCAATTCGTCATCATTTGTTAACAACGCAAATAACAACTCAGGCTGATTATGTAGAAAAGGAAGTTTAACAGATCCTTGCAAACAACATTGTGTGAAAGTAGGATTTTTATCTCTCTTGTGCCTATTAATCCGCTCCCCATACCACATAATAGCTCCACAATATGAACATGTAAAATCAGGGTCGCCATGGTCAAGATACTCTACACATCGTATAAAATATTTGTTAATATTACAAAATACTTAACGCATAACTCATCAATACTAACAATCATAGCACATATTAAATGATATCTACCTGTCGCTTTTTTCTTAGCTTTAGATGTAGGAGTCTTTTTTGATTTGGATCCAAATGCTTTTATCAAACTTTCATCTAATATGTCCAAAATCTGATATCCTTTAATAACATCTGCAGAAACATCTTCAACACCATTTTCGCCTTCTGAGTCTTCTGAATAACCATCGTCTGAACTGCTACTGCATTGGTATGTTTGTTGCTCTCTATATCCATTAGCTTCTTCTTTACGTACAAATACGAAAAGAAGTTTGTATTAAAACTAAACTTGCAACCACGTAAAATCAATACTTATGTAAATGACATATGACTTCTTACTTGTGTTCGTTCCTATTTGTATGTTTTGGTTGTGGATGCTAACGTCTCCTTCTGTGAATGTTGCAGCTGGAATCGGAAGAGCATTTGGTTTCTTTTGCCTAGCAAGGAATTTTGCAAGACGAAACTGTGTTTTTGGTCTAGTAAGTAATACTCCTTTTCCTTTTGATGCTATAACAGAGACAAATTAGTTAATTATAACAGTAAAGATGATTACCTACTAAGTGAACAGTCATTAGACATTTTCAAATCACTACAATTGATTATATGTAGTACCTTGTTTGCTATTTACTGATGGAGGACTAAGTTGTCTAAATATCCTGCTGGTTTGTCTTTGTTTGTTAGGTGGAGTATCTTCGGCAATTTGTGAATGGTTGGGCAAGGTAATATCATGAGGAAGGAAGGTTCCTGAATATGAATAGCACTTAGGTTGCTATTAAACGATAGCTTTTATATTCATAGTTATTTATGAACAAACACAAACCTTGTCTAGTCATTGTAGATTGAAGCTTCCCATCTTTGATACTTTGGTGTGTGGGTATACGTTTTGCTGTTGCCGCATGTTTGTCACGGTTGGGACTGCCAAGCAGGTTTGTAACATCTGACAACACTGGTCTTGATTTTGATGTAGTCCTAGTAGAAGATCCTATTAAAGTAAAAAGTTTTAGATAACATGTTTAAATAATTTCTAAGTATATTTAACATTTCTACTATGGTCATACCAGAGTGGAAGCTAAGCGCATGTTGGTGATTCGGGTGCAGATGAGAAACTTTTTTTGCATTATCAGGTTTGTGATTCAAACCATCGAAAAGTCTTCTGAAAACTGCCTCAACTTGAATGACTGAACCTTGATTACTGACTGTATTAGGAATGAGGTTTTCATCATTGAAATGTGACTTTCGTTTTTTTCCTTTACTGCTTTGTGTGTTCTTTTGAGATCCGCATTGGAGCTCATTTTTTCTCTTCTTCATTTTGACAATATACAACTAAATTTTCCAACGATGAGGAAGCTTATTATGTTTTATTTTGTTTTTTAAAACCTTAGAATCTTACCGAATTAGTTATGGCATATCAATTTAGTTGTTTAGAAAGCAAATTAATTTCTGAATTGATTTATTTCCAGAATTAGTTAAATAGACTTAAATTCCTCTTTCCCGCCTTAATATTATGTGATTTAACAAATTCCTCTTTCCCGCCTTAATATTTTGTGATCATTGGTAATATTCTTTTACTCGTAATCTGAAGAATTAGTTATCACATATTAAATTATTATCATATAAAAGCATGATAATATCTGATTTGATTTATTCCCATAATTAGTTGTTGACATAAATTAAATATTTTGAAATAATGTTTTGTGGTTTTTATTTAATTATGCTACGTATTTTAAATTATTCTACTAAACTTGTTCCTCTATCTAGGTTTATGAGTGCTTCACAAAGGTTTTGGTACATTCAGCCTGATTTTTTCTTCCCAACAGGTATGTTTGAGTAGACTACAATCATTATTTTTGTCACTAATATTAATAATACCAGTAAGTGTTTCAAAGACAATGCGTTTTTGTTTTTTTTAAAAAAATCTCATTAAAATTAAATGTAACAATGAAAACTTAGAAATGTCTAGCATGGAAAAAAGTTTAAACTTAGAGTATTTGAAACGAATATTCTAAGTTAAAACTAAAAAAAACCATCCTAGTTTATTTGATGCTAAACAGAAAACCAACTAATCAATTAAAACACTTAAGGATCCGATGAGGTAACTTAAGGGCCCGCATCTTCCTTTCCTTGAATCTTGTCTTCCTCTCCTTCAATCTTTTCCTCCTCTCCTTCAATCTTTTCCTCCTCTCCTTCAATCTTTTCCTTTGCTTCTTCTATTGCCTGACTGATTGATGGTAAACACTGCTTCTTTGAGGTTGAAGATTGTGCTGATGCATGATCATTGGAATCCTCTTTACGTTTGGATGAGGGTGTGGTCACTGGTGTCCCATTAACATTGCTATTCGTCTGATCCTGAAAATTGTGATGTTTAAATTATCGAATATTGAATATTTTTTTGGAAAAAAACTTGAAGAAAACGTTTTCTACCTGAACTTCATTAGAGATCATATCCGTAGGATCATTCGGTAAGTCCGATTCTTCAATATTATCAAAACATCTACTCTTGTCACCCATCTCAACATAGGAAACCTTATAAGTCTCTTTACCATTAACAATGTTAGCGGTTTCAACAGAAGCTAGGAATAAGAATGACTTTCCAACCAAAGCTTGCAAAGCAGGTGGCACAATAGTAGGATCCTGAATCTGAGAATATATTAATGGTAAAGTTCGTTTGAATTCTCAATATCATGAGAAAATAGCCAATTACCACGTAAATAACAATCAGTTACCTCATCATATTGACCCCCAAGTACATCTGTAGTAGATTGATTCACTATCTTTATAGCATTGTTGTCAAAAAGAATCAACTTTGTCTCCCCAGAGCTATCCATGACATCAAGCACGAGTTTATACCTAGAATAGGCCAAATCAATAACCAAAGCATCTTTCAACATTTCCTTAATTTATATGTTAACAAAGCTATAAATATAAAGTATAGACATCAAGTACCTGCATACAACCTTTGAAACATCTTGGTTGCAACTGGAGCATTCAAAGAGACTTTTTTTGTTTTTGGTAATGATTTCATTCTCTTTTTTCGGTACCCTCAAACATGTTCCCTTAAACTTAACACAGGTAAAGTAATACCACCCAAACTCCATATCGATGTGGTAGATACTACAATAGATTTTGAATTTCCCCTCCTATAACACATAATAGCAAATAAGAAAAGTTTCAAATAACAACAACATCTAGTTTATAAGCTATCGTAATTACCATCTGAGCTTCAAGAAGATCTGATATAGAACTTCGTGGAAACTGGTTGATGTAATCATCATTCTCATGTTTAGGCTTTAGACAATCACAATTCCTTTCACCGAAAGTAATCTTCAAATCATCTTGTGGAAGCCTGTTTAGTAGTTAGAAAATAATTGCATAAACATTGATTTCTATATTAAATATAGTACATTGATACAATACTATAAATTATGGAATGTGGAATAGTACTTGATGACAAAATCTTGAACAGCAGGGTAGTCTTCGGCGTTGATTAGAAGCAACGACATATCAAAAGCATTTGAAATGGTTCTTTCTCCTACAAAAATTAGATAGACAACATTAAGAACCCTACACATAATACCGTAAATACCAAGTACAAATACTGTATAAACACATACCATTGTATGTGTTAATCTTTGCACATCGGATCAAACAGGTGACTATTGCCTCATTTGCCTCATGACATGCTGTCCACATTTTGTCTGCAAACTTCCCCCAAAGGGTGCATGACAAACGCTGGTCACTCTAATACCACAAAAATTAATACACACGTTAGTCTCTGAGATGATTAGTTAATAGCAAAATATCTATTATAGTGTTGTTACCTTGTATCTCGAAGGATGACCTCTAATCTCTTTTTGGGTTGGTCATTAAGCTCTGAAGTTTTCATTTCTCCACAGGAAACAACCTGTCCAACAACATCTAAAGTAGGGGAATTTATGTTATTCAAGTAATAACATAAGATAATAATTCAAACCATTCATATATAACTAAAGCATATATTAGCGTACCAATTAGAATGTTTTCATTCAATCCATCATCAGCGAGTATATTATCGAAAGAAGCTAGATCCAAATAAAAATCATTTGAAACAGAATCACATCGGCTTATGATGGTCGAGTTCATGATGGTCATCTTGTATTGATGCTTTGTTGCCCGGAACTTCCCTGTTGATCTTGACAGCTGAAAGTTCTCGATAATTCGCCAGTCACCAAAAACAATAAGTCTTTGGTGTTTGTTGAATTGCTGCTTCTTAATAGTAGCATGAATGAGGTCTCTCTATAATAACATAATTGAAAAAACATTAGAACATTAGTTAACTTTCTGGTTTAAAGTACATATGTTTATAAGTTATAAGGAGAAATCAAAAAACTTACTTGAAAATCAGCCAGAATCATTTCTATAGTTTCTCCGGCGTATGTCGTGTATTGTTTCCATGTGTGGAAGATCCTGACTTTGATTTTCCATGATGTCTTGTAGGCCTTGAGGTCCGAAAGCCATGTGAATCCATTTATCGCAGCCATGAGTTAATCGAAGGTAAATATCTATTCTCTTTTCGTAGGTTTGATTATTTTTACGATTTGCAATGTATGTTATGGTTTATATAGATATTTGAAGTTGGGTTTGGATTAAAGGTAGAATATTCGTCACATTGAATATAAGATATTTTGTTCTTGATTTGATTTTTGGTTTGATACGATATTTCTGTTTTTAGTTTAGATATTTGATAAATGCTATTAAATAAGTAATTATAAAAGGTAATTAAATCGAAATGGTTGTTGTGATTGTTTGGTAAGCGAGTATATGTGATTTGCAGTTAATGTTTTGATATGATCTTCTCGATCGAATGTTTATTATTCTTGATTTGGGATATTAATTTAAGAAACAAAAATGGTTAGTTGCTATAAACGGGAATTTCGAGTAATCAGATTTTTATTGGGTTTTAATGGGATCAAATCGTTGAGATGGTTGTTTCCTAATTATCTTTTGTCATATTTATCTCTTGCTCGCAGGTATATGAGGAATAATATGTTTGGATTCAGTTGTAGCTTAAACCGGATCCGAATGTCATAATGCCAAACACTAATGATCCGCGTCCGTTTGCTGTTTTAATTTACCTACTTGCCCTTAAATTTTTTTTTCTTTCTTCTTCCTTGTTTTCTGCCGTAGGGGTAATATATGGCATTTTTTGCCAAAAGTTTTTTTTTTCTTCTTTTTGTACTCCTCAATTAATAGTATAGATAATTATTATTTATTAATTAAAAAAATGTTGGGTCCCTTCAATTACTCTATAACAGAGTTTTGACTTTAAAATATAGTGGGGTTGAAGATGCTCGAAGAACCTAACAATTTATCACAAAACAGTAAAATTCAAAACAACAAAACTTTGAAAGATTCAATTACTACACTAAAAAAATTTCGGATATATTTGTTTATTTTATTTTGCATCCAAACATTACGAACCATATATAAAAAGAAACAAATATTTTAAAAATTTATATTAAAAAAATACATTTCTAAATTTAAAATATATCATAATTAATAAAAATAAAATTAAATATATCTCGCGCATTGCACGAACCTATTTCTAGTATATATATATGACGAAAATAAAAGTGTAATAATATACTTGAACTGGTTTATATAGTGTGATTGCTTTTTTCAGTGTCCTTGACTGTTCTGAAACAAGCTTTGAACCTCGGGAGCTGCTTCTTTTGCTCTTTTAGATCAACATTCTTCCTCTCTCCTAATATTCTCTTCCCATGACCAGTCTCAGTTTTCGTCCTATAGCAAGGCCTGGCTGTCGCAAGGATATATACTTTACTATTACAGTAATAAATTAATAATCAACCAATACTAAATCACGAAACCAGTGGGCTATGTCTTGGAAATGAAACGATAATGGAACAGAACCCCCACTAGGTTACCTTGGCAGGCGAGTTCCTTCTCTCAAATAGAGTAAATCGTTTACGTATTCGTCAAACAGTGAGACCACAGCGACTATATAGTTAAGCCCCATTCTAAAAGAGTCCTCCTGAAAAAATTATTAGACAATTAAAAGGATAGAGACAACCTGAAATTATCTATCTACGAACCCACTGAGAAATTCTAAGATGTACAAGAGATACATTTTAGTGTCCAAAGACAGGTCTTCAAATTCTCATGTCAGATAACTAGATAATACAATATATCTGCCTAAGCCGCAACTAAGCTAACATGAGGTATCCCAAATGGCCAGCATTATTGTCACAGATACGGTAACAAACAGTGAAAAAAATCACGACCAGAGGAGCTCAAGAGTTAATTAGTATCCTTTCAAATCCTTTTTGAGTTTTGACATAGATTCGGACTCAATGAAGCCTTAAATCCCAAGGACATCTCCGTAACCAACTATGTAAGATACTACTCAATGGAATATTAAGTATTGGCTGTCAACCTGATGAACGATGACTCCACTGTACATTCCTAGAAAGAAACTGGATAAAACTGAAGCTATAACGGCTCCCACGACAGCCAGTGGCCATAGCAATATAGCAAGACCTGCAAATGGAACACATACAGTCTCTAGGAATGGACCCTCTCTACCAACAAGGTCTTCCAATAGCCTCTTCCATCCTTTGAGCAACATATATGGGCTTTTGTACATAGCAACAGCTGTTATCAGAAGAATATCTACCACCACACCTATTACACTAGCAAGCAGACAACTGGGTAGTCGAGATAACCTGAGAAGAACATGAGATAATGCCGTCATTGTAAAGTGTTACAAGTTATTTATTTTTTCTTTAACGGGCACAAACGAACAGAGCTATTCTTACCTTATCTCTAAAGGTTCAACATCGGCGGAAACCATTTCTCTTAACTCATCCATGTAGGAGAAGTAAGAATGGAAGCAGAAATCTGTGAAGTCCGTCACCACAGTACAACACCCTTTAATAGTGGAGAATGAACCATCAACAAAGCAATGGTAGCATTTGCTAGTAACAGACTCTCCTACAGCCTCGAATGTAGCCATAAGGGGCGTGAAAAACCCATAGGCGATTCCTCCAAAGAGACTTCCTACTATACCAGAAACTGGCCAGAGGAGTAAAGGCAGTGGAAACAATATCAGTGCCAAGGTCTTCAAAACCACTCCTATTCTCTTGGTTCTAGAGATTACACCAGGAAGAAGATGTTTAGTGGAAACAGAGATAAAAATACAAAAGGAAAGGTATCGAATATGATGGATAAAACACCTTGCCAAACAGTAGTAGGTCCAAACGAGATGTGCTGGCCAAAGGCCAATGATGACAAAAGAATTGCCAACCAAAATTATCGTAGATGAAATTGGACCAATAATCAGGGCTGATAAACAAAACCAAAACAAGAGTGAGAACTTTATACCGAACATAACTTACAGTGCTCTACTTAAAATACTCAGTATTACTCTGAATTCAAATAGCTTATAAATTATTCCATTAGTCAAAATCTAATCTGAACAGTGCAGCAAAACATTTATTAGAGTTTTCAACAACTACGGACCTAAGAGACTCTTCTGCAACCTTAGGAATCAATAGAACGAGAGGAGATTAAGGGAATGGTAACATACCCTTTGTGAGGCCGAGGAGTAGTAAGAGGAAGAAGTAAGGAAGAAAAGAGACAAAACTCCACAGCTTCTCCAAAAACCCTATGGGAACCTCCATTTCTTTTTTTTTTCTTTCCTTTTTTTGCCACTCACTAAGCATCAGAGAATAACCGACAGAAATAAGCCCAAAAAGTGGATGATGGTAGCTGTACGTGGCACTCCCCTAGGACACGTGGCGACTAAAGAGTTTGTACTAGGAACAACGCACCGGCGGGAATTTCTAACGTCATCAGTTTCCGTCTTTAAAAAATCTTTGTTTTTTTTCCATTAAAAGTTAGAGAAGTGTTGTTTGTTGTTTACCAACAAGTTTGAAAATAATAATCTTTACCGTTATTTTCTTCCTCTACCGTTATTGCAGAGATTTCCACATTAAAAAAACATGTAAGACTTTGATAATACTAGCATAAACTTGTGTCACGAAATCATTTCACTCTTATGTATTATTCTCTAAATTGGCGGGGACATACAAATGGGAATGGTAAGATTAGCTTTGCTACATATACAATATTAGTGTGTCTCAAAACACAAAGTCTTGTAGTGCCAACAAGCCCCATACTAACTGTTTCTTTTAAGTAGTGCAGAATTCGCTTGAGTAGATAAAAGTCAGCCATAGATGGAGAATGCATCTTCTCACAGACAAGATTCACAGCAAACTGAATGTCTGATCTGGTTAAGGTGATATACTGGAGCTTACCAGATAAGCTTTGAAAATAGGTAGGATCAGAGAAGGGAACTTGATATCCATGGATCTTGTCAAGTTGTAGAGGCAGAGGCATCGGCATAGGAACACAGTCCGCCATTCCAGCAGTAACCAATAGATTGAGAGCATATTTTTCTTGATTGAGAAAGAGACCTGCAAAGTGCGGATAAGCTTGAATCCCCAAGAAATATTGGAGACCGCCTAAGTCTTTCATCCGAAACTCGATGTTGAGATTCTCAAGAAACTGGTCCACAAGCTGAGGATTGTAACCTGTTAAAAGCATATCATCAACATATAGGAGAAGGAACATCTTATCTTTGCCTTTATGATATTTGAACAGAGAAGCATCCGCATAGGTGCAGGTGAAGCCATAGTTGATGAGAAAAGTACTGAACTTATCAAATCAGGCTCTAGGAGCTTGTTTCAAACCATATACTGCCTTGTTTAGTTTGCAAAAACAATCAGGCTTCTCTTTATCCTCAAAGTCTGGTGGTTGATGCATGTAGAGTGTCTCTTTTAAATTTCCATGTAAAAATGCATTTTTAACATCAAGTTGTTTAATAGGCCACTTGTGAACCGTTGCAGTGTGGAGAATTGACCTCACTGTTGCTGTGCGTATCACTGGACTATAGGTTTCCATATAATCAACCCCCTCTTGTTGTTCATAACCCTTTGCTACTAATCTCGCCTTTAAGCGATCAAGAGAGCCATCAGCTTTCAGTTTTGTTTTAAAAACCCATTTGCAACCGAGTGGATTTGGACAATGATCAGGTGGAACCAAATCAAATGTATGAGTTTCATGAATAAACTCACTTCTTCTCCCATGGCATTAGTCCAGCCTGGATCTTTGAGAGCTGTCTTCACAATTTTAGGTTCGGGATAATTACTTTTGACTGTAAACAGAGCATATCTGGGATTCGGCTTAACTATACCAGCTTTAGCACGTGTTATCCTTGGATGAAGCATAGGATTGTTTGGAAACGACACTGGAGAGGTAGAATCAGACACTGGAGAGGTAGAATGAGAAGTCGTTGGTGATGGAGACTGAGGAGAGGTTGCAAGTTGAAGACAATGTATTGGTGGGCTTGCTTTTGTGATCGCGGCCCATATCCGTTGAGGCCTTGGACCCAAAAGCAGAAGACACAGTCTCTGTTTGAAATGCTTGAGCTTCTTGTCTAATACACCCCCTCAAACTTGGAGTGGGAGGCAAAACAACTCCAAGCTTGTACCGAAGATCCACAAATGGCTGCTGAGCTAGCGACTTTGTAAAGATGTCAGCTAGCTGATACTCAGCTGGAACATGTTTGACGATCAATGCACCTAAGGCCACTCTTTCTTGCATAAAATGAATATCCACATCAAATGACTTGGAACGATTGTGCATTGCAGGGTTGGCAGTCAAGTAAACGGCCGATAGATTGTCACAGTATAGTTCTGGCGTTGCAGGTTGAGGCACGCTAGTTTCTCGAAGAAGCAGAGAGATCCAATTGAGTTCAGACGCTGCAATGGACAAGGTGCGATACTCAGCTTTAGTAGATGATCTCGACACCGTGGGATGACGTTTTGCATACCAACTCATAATGTTTGAACCAAGAAAAGTGCAAAAGCCACCAACAGACCTTCTTGTCTCTTTACAATTCGCCCAATCATTGTCACTATAAGCTCTAAGAGTGGAGTTAGTGTTGGAGTAAATATTGTCTTCAAGAACAAAGAGATTGTAGATTTATATTTCATAAATGGTAAGAAGGATAGTTGTCTCAATACAACTCTCAAGGTTACAACCATAGTTCTCCTAACATTGATATTTATACTACTTGCTTGGAACCCTAGAACACATGGGCTAAAAGACATTATAATGGGCTTGTTGGCACTACAAGGCCTTGTGTTTTGAGACACTATAATAGCTTCTTATCTCTTTGTTCTTTACATTTGAATAAAGCTCTAATGAGCTATTGCATTTTCAGCTTTACATTTCTCTTTCAATAAGCTCTTTAAAGAGCACAAATCTTCTTGTTTTGAGATTGCTTTCAGAAGCTTTAGGTTGTCTTCAAGAACAAAGAGATTGTAGATTTATATTACATAAATGGTAAGAAGGAGAGTTGTCTCAATACAACTCTCAAGGTTACAACCATAGTTCTCCTAACATTGATATTTATACTACTTGCTTGAAACCCTAGAACACATGGGCTACAAGATATTATAATGGGCTTGTTGGCACTACAAGGCCTTGTGTTTTGAGACACTCTAATACTCCCCCGCAAACTTGGCGTGGTGTGAAAACAACATGGCAAGTTTGAAACCGCAAATGCAATGGCTTTAACATGAGAATGCATCGACGAAGTAAGATCCTTGAGTTGTAGGCAGAGGGCTCTAACTAACCACAGAGAACAAGCATAAGTGTGAGATCAATTCAGGTCTATACTTGGAGAGTATCGCATGGCTCACTCAGAGGTTCTTCTAGACTTGGAGAGCTTAGTCGATCTCACTCAGAGGTATTTGTGACCTCTCTGTCTCACTAAGAGCTCAAGTTTCCAATACCTGTTTGACTTTTCTAATCTGTCATAACAAATAAAATTTCTCTTCCCACAACTACTTCAATCTTCCTTGTTATTTGCTTCTCATCTATTAGCCAACTACACTTTGCATAAAACCAATCTGTTTCTCTATTTGACATTGTAACAAACACCTTGTGTGCGCTCAGCAAAACCAGAAAAAATTGTAGCCAAAAACCCATCCTTATGAAATCCAAGACAATCTGATTGCATTTTAGCTTCATGAGTTCAATCCTATAATCTAAACTAGCCAGCAAAACCACCAAGTAAACGACAAAACAGCATGATTCCAGACCTAGAATCTATAACCAGCCACCATGACACATGTTCTGTCTCCAAAGGGAATATGAAACATTACCGTGATGTTCAAAACCCAAAACTGTTCTCTTCTTCTCAGTTCGTGACCTTGATATATCTCTAACAGTCAACAAAGCAGAACATGGTCTAGGGAGGTGGCGATAAAGCTGACTTTGGAACTTGCAGATCTTGTGTGGGTTCGGTTTTGATTTCGCCGACAAGAAACTTGGTGATAGACTTCTTTTAAAGAGCGGAAGCTGTGGACTTGTGAAGGTAAAACCCATGAACCGTTTGGCTCTGATACCATGAAAGCAATCTCAAAACAAGAAGATTTGTGCTCTTTAAAGAGATTATTGAAAGAGAAATGTAAAGCTGAAAATGCAACAGCTCATTAGAGCTTTATTCAAATGTAAAGAACAAAGAGAGAAGAAGCTTTAGGTTGTCTTCAAGAACAAAGAGATTGTAGATTTATATTTCATAAATGGTAAGAAGGAGAGTTGTCTTAATACAACTCCTAACATTGATATTTATACTACTTGCTTGGAACCCTAGAACACATGGGCTAAAAGACATTATAATGGGCTTGTTGGCACTACAAGGCCTTGTGTTTTGAGACACTCTAATATACAATTCAGAAACTATGAAAAAGATTGAACAAAAAACTGCAACACCCTATCCACTACTCTTCTAAGCTCCTAATGCTTCCAAAATTCCAAAACTCATTGAGAACTAACTTCGGACACATAGTAATTTGGTTGTCTTTCATTTGCGAGTCTTACCCTATTCCCCATGTCACAAGGTATTTTGTTCATCATCTTCCACTTGTCCTTAAGAAACTAAGTTTGTATAAAAGGTTTCTTGCTTTATTCATTCACGGGCAAAGCTCTTATATACACACATATGAGTAAACCCTAAGTACTTTACATATATTGCACCAAGACATCTATACAATTTGGAAATAACACATAATATCCCTCAATACCCCCCTCTCTCAAGTTGGAGTACGAAAGTCGCAAATACCCAACTTGCCGTTGAATCCGTCAAACTCTTTACATCCAAGAGCCTTAGTAAGTATATCAGCCAGTTGTTCACGCGTAGAAACATATTGCGGAGCAATCACCCCGCGAACAATCTCGTCACGTATCAATGACAATCAGTCTAATTGTGTTTTGTCCGTTCATGGAAAACCAGATTCTGACTAATATATATCGCAGACTGATTATCACAATGCAACGGAATCGGAGATGTGCAATCAACACCAAGTGCAGTAAGTAACTCACACAACCAAAGTAGTTCACAAACCGTTTCAGCCATTGCCCGATATTCGGCTTCAGCCGAGGAGCGAGAGACAACCTCTTGTTTTCGTGTCCGCCAAGAAACAGGAGAACCCCCTAGCAGAATAAACAGGATCGACGGGTAAGAGGACAACTAGCATAATCGGAGTCGCACCTGGCGGAGAGACGCAAATCAGTATTAGCACTCAAAAATATACCTTGACCAAAATTGTTTTTGAGATAGCGAACCACACGTAAGACTGCTTCCCAATGAGCTTCCTTCCTTCGGAGCATGCATAAAATGGGAGAGGAGATGAATAACATAGGAAAGATCTGGTCGAGTGACACTAAGATAAATAAGCCGCCCAACCAGCCCGCGATAGCGAAACGGATCCGGAAGACACTCACCACCAGCCGATGCCAAGTGATGATCTTGTTCAAGGGGATGAGAAACAGGCTTAGCACCCAGTAAACCCGAATCAGAAATAATGTCAAGGGTATACTTGCGTTGGCACAAATACATACCCATAGAATTGCGAGCTACTTCAATCAAAACAGTCGTCATCGTGAGTTTGCAAAACGGGGGAGCTGGTTGATGACACGGGTTGTGACGTAGATGGAGATGTAACAACAGATGGAAACTCAGATTCCATAAAAATGACATCCCGAGAGACAGAGATCACACCAGTATCGAGAGTATAGACCTTCCAACCCTTTTTCCCGAAAGGATAACCAAGAAATCATCTCCATCTCTCTCCACTTCTCGTTCCCACTTTCTCTTCCGATTCTTGAAAATTTCCTTTGCAAGATCTTCAGTTTCAATAGTTTTCAGAAGCAGGTTCTTTTCAATATATCTTTTATACCGATATCTCCGCTCCCCTAATCCAGAACCGTATGACACCCTTTTATCGGTCCTAGGACTTTCTGCTCAAATCTTTCAGTAGATGACACTTTCTTTTGCTGGTTATTCACATGGAAATATCCTTGCCCACTTCTTCCGTCACTGAAATCAGAATCTCGCGCTTGTTTTCCTTCATCATTAATAGAGACGTCCTGCTCATTAGTTCCTGAAACTGTTCTGTTTTGCTGATTTTTCTCACTGTATCTCCTCTTCTCTCTTGTTTTGACAACCACAACAAAACTGTGAGCTTGTGATGTGTTATGGTTTATATTGTTGCATCTTGTATGTGGTTTTCTTTCCCTACCTACGTCAAAATTGCTTCCTTCATGGTCCTCACCCATATTAAAAACGAAAGCAACATAAGTTTCATGATTCTTCTCATTAAATCTTCCTAGCTACTTTCTTCCCTTACCCAAACCAGTATCAACAGTCTTAAAATTTTCCCGAGAATTAGTCTGAGCCGCAACTTCATTCAACTTCTGATTCTTTTTATTTTTCAATCCATCACCTTCCCATATATTCTCACTATGATCTCCACTTGCTAATGTTCTACCTTCTGAGACATTAACCTCCACAACATTCTCCACATATTCAGTTTCAATATCCATCATCAGCCTCAAACCTACTCCTCCTAAAGTCTCTCTACATCTCTTTATAGACTTGACACTCACCATAAGGTTTTTCTGTAGCTCAACACACTTGGAAACCACTCTCTTATACCAACAATAAGGACAATAAATGTTGCCGAATTCATCGGAATCAGGTTCATCAGATGCACAGTTTGGTGAATAGCTATGGGCCTCTCCGTAACACACCAACACCCAATCGTCTTTCCCATCACACACGAAACAAGTCTTAGACTTTACCATATCATCAGTACCACCTACTTTAGTTTGCCCTAAATCTTGACTCTTTCCTCCATTCTTGTGAGTTTTATAGGGTTTCTTTGATCAACGTCATCCTGTATCAAAATTGACCAAAAAGGATGAGAAATTTTGATGATTTGTCTCAAGTGGGTAGCAGAAATCAAAAGCCTTTTCCAAAGAGAATTTAAAGAAACGCAAGAAGACTACCGCATTGGAGGAGCCTGTAGATAAAATTTGAACCCTTCTCTTATTGATTGACAGTAGTCATACTTGCTGCTCCTATGCCCACATGATTCTCCTCTACCTTCCTTCTTCAGATATTGGTTTAGATGTAAATATAATTTTAACCAAAACCGTAATCTAATATGGTTTTGTGTTTTGGATTTAGATAAATAAAAGCTATTGGTTTTCTCGTTTCGGTTAATCCAATATTGTATTCAATGGGTTTAAACAGTACAAGAACAATATTTAGGCTGATTTTGATAAGAAGTCGATAATTTAGGTGCTTTTGTGAAAAGCAAAAACAAAACCGTTCCAAGAGCACACACGAGAAATTACAAAAATTGAAATTTGGGAATTTTTTGAAGAGCCGTAAAATAGAAAATAGTTGTAGTGAGCAGTGAAAGTGAAAAGGAAGAAGAAGATGGTGTTTTGAAATCCCCAGATTAGTCAGTCACACAAATCAGATCTGAAATGGTCTACACCATCTCCTCTCTCATTCATTGTTTCTCCCGCTGGTTCAAGTTGTGGTGTGCTGATCTTGTTTTCGTGTGGCGGTGTATGTACTTTACAGTCAGGCGACGGTGGAGGAGGCAGGGAGAGGATGATGATGAAGGAAGACGGCAGAGGAGGAAAGAATCCGCCGTCGCGGCATCTATGGGTTGGAAACCTTCCTCATGGGATACTGGAACGTGACTTAGCCGACCGGTTCTTAAGGTTTGGAGAATTGGGAAGCTTAGCGTTTCAGCCTGGACGGAGCTACGCCTTCGTTAATTTTAAGCACGACGAGGATGCATTCGCTGCCATTGGGTCTCTTCAAGGCTTCCCACTCACTGGAAACCCACTTAGGATCGAGTTTGCTAAGGCGGTTAGTGTTGACACTCCTTATTATTTCCAATGCTTGCTTCTCTTGCTTAGTTGCTTCTTTCGTATATATGTACTCTTGTTTCTTCATTTCATCTTGACGTAATTTTGGGTGTTCACATGTTTAGTTTCGAGTCCTTAGGGTTGATTAGAGATGACATGATTTACTTAGGTATCCCAATAACCCAACTGTAAGGGTTTATAGACTGAGCCAATACTTATTAGAATGCTTGATTAGTGTTTCCGTCTCCAATAGATGTCCAGTAATGCGGCTTACCAACAAGCAATTTGAATGTGTTTAAGAAGAATTTTAAAGAATTTACTCAAAGAGTAAGGATGTTAGTTTTCATGTGCTTTAACAAGTCTCTTACCTGGTATTAGACTGCTCTGAAATCCCTTTTCACTTGATAATACTTCATCCTTGCATTAGCAATGAGCAAAACAAACGAAGCTTTTATCTCTCATTGGTGTCTCGTCTTCATAGATTTCATCACACTTTGCTATATAAACCAGGGAAAGAATTTTTTTTTATATATACATTAAGTTTTGCTTTCACATTGAATGCGCAAGTTTCTGTAGGTTACATTGATAATTATGTTTCTATACATGGAAACTTAGAATTGTTCTCTGTTAAACCGTATTTGGGCCATCTTTTTCATCAAATATGCCTCCACATCAATAAGTATCCGGGAGTAACAGCACAAGGATTTTCTCATTCACAACACAAGCATTTACCTGTATCATTCACAACACAAGCATTTACCTGTATTATTCTTTTTTTTTTTTTTTTTTTTTTTTTTCATAACTCACGAGTGATTGTAGAAACTGAGGTTTCTCACAATGAATTTGTTTAGAGGGAAAACAAATTCAATAACAAACTCTTGAAGAATTTAGATCAAAGTAAACAAGAAAAGAGGAAATGAGATCTCTTGAGAAACAAGTTAGGTTTCGCTCAAGAACAAGAAGGAATTTAGGGTTTTGTATTAATGATTCGATGATGCTACAATGAGAGGATTGCCCTCTATTTATAAGTATTCAAAGATTTACTCAATATATTCAAATATATCGAATATACTGAATATATTGACTTTCCTAACTACAGGCGAACTAATAAGGAAAGTCTTTCCTTTCTCGCTAGGTCGGCCGCAGGGCGAGCTGAAGTGCCGGTTCGTCACCTCGTCCATGGGCTTCTTAGTGTTATTGGGCCTCCAGGAATAAAGTCCAATCCTAAGCCGAATTCCCGGTTTAGATAGCCGGTTCTTTAACGGGTTTAGATCGATATGTCGGGGGTGCTAATTCCTGTACCAACAATTAGTCCCCCCTCAGTTCGGTACATTCTGAAGTCAATTCGAATGACCGGACTTCAAGAGAGAATATTCGATTTAATCCGTAAAGAGATCCGAATCTAAACACTCCGGAATCGTCGCGCCGCTTCGCCCTCCTCTAGTCGGGTGACACGTGTCCGATACATCACATCTGTCAATTCGGAAGCTGAAGCGTGGCGTAGGTTATGGTAGGCAATTATGACCCCGCGTAGGGTTGCCGCCCACTCCCCATCTATAAATACTTAGTATCCGCCGAATGTTTTCACTTTTCGCCGTCTCGTCAAAAAGGTAATCACTTCGTTCCCTCTCTCTCTTCGCCTTTAATTACTTTGTTATTCGTCCATTTTTCTACACTCTTCGGCGATCTGCATTGTTCTTCACCTCGGCCATGGCTTCCTCATCGGCTACCACAAGTGAACCGTTGGTCCGCAAGACTTCCGGCAGGGAACCTCCGAATGTTGCCAGAGCTGTCCGAGGCGAGATGCCGGATAGAGCAGAAGAGGCCGAATGCTCCTCAAGGCGCAGATCCCACGAGATTCCAATCCCCTCTCTGATCGACGAAGACGATCGCGAAGATCATGGTAATGCCGCACCAATCTCCGATCTTCCACCTGACAACTCGAATGGCGAAACGGCCTGACTTGCTCCCGATGACGTCATGATCAATGACCTCCTTCCTCTCCGAGATCACTGAGGTGACATTGGGGGCGAGAAGACGACCAGCACTACGGAATTGGTTGGCGAGCTGTTGAATTCGTGTGGCCTGTCTAATTCTGGTGTCCATATTATTATTCCTGGGGATCATCAGCGTCCGTGGAATCCGCCTCTCGGGTATATCTGTCTATATGAGGGATTCTTCTCCCAATGTCGGCTATTCTTTCCTCTTCCTGATTTGCTCACCCGATACGCCCATCGCCGCAAAATTCTGATATGTCAACTCACCCCAGGAAGTATCTGCAACTTCGTCGCCGCCCTCACACTCGCGGCCGAAGCTGAGGTTTTTCTCGAAGTCGAATGCTTTGAACAGTTGACAAACTTCAAGAACAGCCAGGGTAGCAAATTGTGGATGGTCAATGCGAAGCCAGCTCATAACTTCCTTCCGGGGGAAAAAGTCAGTAACTTCAAGAAGTTGAGAGCTCGCTACTTCTTTGTCCGAGTTGACGACCGCTCTTTTCAAAATCCGAAATGCGGTCGCCGAAGAGTGTGGAACGATTCGCCAGGTATCATCTCGTTCCCTATTCCGCTAAGTCGGACAACCTTGTTCTGACCTGATTTTGAATTTCATGTTTTTACAGTTCGCCCTTCTTCAATTCGGGGATTACCTTCCGAATTTGAACGCATCAAGGACGCTCTCCTCAGTGTAGCAGACCGTAGCTGGACTCAAATCTCACGACGCCGCGTGGAAACAGCGATGGGTAAGGCAAGAACGCAGTTCGCCAGCTTTGCAAGCTCGCTAGGTCAAACTTCCAAGGTCCCGCCAACCATAATTGTCACCGCCGAGATGCTCCGGTCCATAGACCCAAATGAAGAAGAGGCCGTCAACCCCGAGCTAGAGCAAACGGAGAATGAATTCATCGACATCGAGGATGAGGACGAGCTCCAGGCTCCTAACGAAAACGTGGCTCGCAATGACTCATCTCCTCCTCCACCGACTGAGCCGATCGTCTCAGTGCAGATCGCCCCTGAACCAAGTGACGGTTCAAAGAAGAAAAAGTCCAAGAAGGACAAAAGCAAAGAGAAAGGTAAAGGAAAAGCCTCCGCCCAGGGAACAGGTCGGAAACGCTCTGCGGAAGAGGCCGGCTTCGAATCACATGACCGCTTCCGAGTCGAACGCCCTACTGGTTGAACCGACCAATTTCATTATGATTATTTCGGGGAAACGCCTCTTGTGTGCAACAGGGAAGTCGCCGCGGAGTTGTGCAGGCAACTTACGCTATCTTCAGTCATGCTACCGCCGGTCGATAAGCTTGAATTCAGAGAGCAATATGTCCTGGCCGCCCAGTCCGCCCTTCAGGTTTGAGTCGCATCGCCCTCCTTATTACTGACTTGCAGAACTTGATTCTCATTTCACCTTGCTTCGAAATGCAGACCGCCGCCTATATGTCGTCGCTTACTCTGATGTACGACAGGCGTGTTAAATCGATGTCCTCGGCAGAGGCCGAATTCGAGAAGATAAAGGAGTGTTTGGAGAGCCTCCGACAAGCAGATAAGTCGAAGAACGAGAGGATCAAGGAGCTGAAGAATCTCCTTGCGAATAAAGAACGCGACTGTAAAAACCTGGAAGACAGGGTTGCCGAACTGCAAGTTATGGATTATCTTCTGAAGAATGGTGCATCCATCCCGGACAATCTGGTTGCCGAGATCAAGGAAAAGCGGGAGATCGCCCAAACTGAAGTGGAAGCACTAGATCTCGTAGAACTCGAGGAGGGCGATCTCGACATGTCTCCAGATCAGCTCGGCTTCGGACTGCTTCAGTCCGGGGATATGGCTCCAGACTCCGTTCCACATCCGTACGGCTCTAATGTCGGACTTTTTCAGGCCGGTCCATCCGAAAACGTCCCCTAGGAACATTTTTTTCTTTTCTTTTTGTATTGTCCTATTAAAGACCCTGTGACATTGCTGCCTATTCGGCGGCCGACTTCTGTTTTTTTTTTTTTTTTGGAAATTTCCCTTTGGTGCTTTGCATGGAATATCGCCTTTTTTTTATATCGACCAGTGAAAATGGTAACTTTCCAATATCAAAATTGGAAATGTTTCGTCCAAGATTAGTATAAATATGATCGCTCCATGTTTGATTTTACCGTAACTCCAACGAGACAATTTCAAGATGCCGAGTTCTGTTGGCAGTACTGCGTCCTTAGTCGAGGTTAAGAGCGACGTCCCGACGTTCTCAAACGCGGAAGCCATTGAGCGAGGGATGCCGTTTTACCCGCATATCCGAGCTCCTTGGATGTTAATGTTTCGTGTTAGTCCGGAGAAGAGGCTTGAATTAGAAACCTTTCTCTCCTGTGTCGAAGAACGCCATTCCGAATACCGCGGGCGATTAGCCGCGATGGAGGAGTCGCGAAGTGAACTGCTTTTCAAACTCAAGCTGCTTGAATCTCATCCAAGGTTCTGGATCGAAAACGGTCTGAGCAGGGTGGCGGACATGCCGCAGTGCTTGATCGACTATTGCAATGAATGCAATCAGTCGGAGAACTCGATCCCCAGCGAACCAAGTTTTTCCTTGAGCGGCGAATTCATGCCCTCCAAGGTGAAAACATTTTACATGAGCAAACATGCTAATAACATTGAAGCTGCTGCTGCTCATGCCTTCGTTCGCCAGGTAACAAACCCTAGTTTAGTTTATGTGAGTTGATTACAACAAATCTTTACTGATCAAAGAACCTGTGCGCAGATCGAATCCGTGCGCCGCGAACAATGCCACAAGCTGTATTATCACCGCATGAAGAAGAACGAAATCGATGATCGCCTGGCGGCATTGGATGCCGAGGTCACCTACTTAAAGGCGAAGTGAGAAAAAGCCGTCGTTCGCATGGATGAGGCCGAGCAGAAAATCAGGGTGCTGGAGTCGCATCCTACTGATTGGGAGAGAACGGGACTTCAACTCCTATGGCCCATGCCGAAGCGTCTTAAAGCTGATACCAGGAAGGTTGCTGCTGGACTTGACCTTGATGGTTGACGTGCTCTAGCGACCCGACTTTTTCGTTACACTTTATTTCTCAATTCGCTGTCGCATTTGTCTGGTTCAGACAATTTTAGCCTTGCAATAAAAGTTCTATTTATTTTAATTGGAAATTCAAATGAGGCGAGACGTCTCCCGGCTTACACTGAATAATCCTTTGTGAGGGCAGTTTAGCCCAAACACGAATGTGCTTTTTAGACGAAAGGTGAGGTACGACGCCTCGGCTTACTCTCTTTGCCCCATTTCGGAAAGCGAAAAGCGAAATTTACAACTCTGGGTCCGGCTTACATCCGCCCGATCTGGAACTTACAGAACAATTCAAAAGAATTCTCTGAGTTCGGTTTATCTCTCGTCAAGGAGTTATCGAGACAATTCTGAAAGAATTCTCTGGACTCGATGTGCCTCGCATTGGAGACTTAAAATCGAAACAATTCCAATGGAATTCTCTGGGTCCGATTTATCTCCCGCTGGAGAGTAGGTCGATCACCTGGCCGAGATGTCGAGTAGTTCGGTTTCGAACTTGGTAGACGTAGTAGTCTCCTTTTTTTTTTTTTTTTTTTTTTTGCTTCTTCCCGAGGCGTAACCGCTGCATTAGATATGGACGCGGCTTTACAATGCCGTTTGATTGGTGGAAGAGTCTCGGGACGCAGCGCGTATCTTCCCGCGATCTGATTGGTGCGAGATCTTCGGGACTCAGCATTTATCTCCCCCTTTCCCCCTTATAAATAGGTGAAGAGGAGGTTTGCTGAGCATCTCGCATCCAAAACTCAGAAAGACAAACCGCAAAGTATGCCTATCACAACGCGATCTGCATGGTTGAGGCGGGCCCGAGAGCTGACCGCCGCCGGGGTTAGCGGATTCGACCCGGAAGCGTCGAATGTCGCCCTTCCGATAGAAGAGGCGGTTTCACCCCCATCCAGCGAACTTGCCGTGGAAATTGAAGAGGACCCGTTGCAAAGGGAGATTCGCATCTACCGAGCTCGCTGTCAGTGGATGAAAACGTACATCAGGCCGTTTCGTCTGAAATACGACCTCATCTACCAGCTCTGCCGCCTGGAGGGAACCATCTCGGTTCTTGACGAGCTCATCGCCAATGGCTTTTATCTGGCAAGTTGGCGCATGGCCCGGCTGCTCGCCGACCGTGACCGATGTGAGGGGGAAGTCACCAGGACCTTATTACCCGACCTGCCAGAGGGCGATTACGAGCCGCTGAGTGAATCGGAGAACCTGCATGTTGCAGAAATCCCGATTTACAGGGGTCGCATACAGAAATTGCGACGCTACATCCTTCACCTGGAAGCCACGGATCACCACTTCCGAGAGAGTCACGCTGTGGAGGGCCCATGCGTGTTTCTTGAAGAGATGGCGGACAGGAGAGCAGAAGTGCCGGCAGGTCGGCTAGAAGAACTGAGGCAGGAGCGTCGACGTTGGCGAACATATCTGGAGAATATAGCCGTCGACGAGCCTTTGGAGTCTGACCTCTCGAGCTCTGCTCCTGTGAATCGCCGAGGAGGTTGAGATCACAGGTGGAGGTCACACCTCGCACCTTCTTCCTGAGACGAGGAGACCCTTCCGAGCATTAAGTTGTTGCAACGGATTCTTTTTTTTTTTTTTTAAGTGGGTGATATGCCGTTGTCAAATATTCCTTGTATGTGGCGAGATGCATGACATGAATAACAAGTTCTTTCAAGATAAAAGAAATCTTATTATTTTTCTAGTTGTGCCCTCAAAGTCTTGTGAAAGAAATCAAGGGCTGCCTACGTACCCAAAATTTGGGATCAAGCCAATCGTAGTTCGTAGGATACATACTTTTAATTCAAACCGAAATTTAAGCACACGGTCTAGTAGTAGTATCGTTTGAGATGAGCCGCGTTCCAGGAATTTTTGATCTGCTTGCCTTCCATGGTCAGGACCTCGTACACCCCTGGGCGAATTACCTTGGAGATGAGATACGGCCCTTCCCAGCGAGCGCCGAGTTTGCCAGCGTTGATCTCCTTTGTGTTCTCGTATACCTCACGTAATACAAGGTCACCCTCATTGAACCTGCGCTGGCGGACAGCTTTGTTGTAATATTTAGACGCAGCATTTTGGTAATTCTGAATCCGGACGAGAGCTCGATCGCGCAGCTCCTCAGCGAAGTCAATGTTATCTAGCATCATGCTGTCGTTGAGCTCGGAATCGTCGACCAGCATAGCGCGGCGCAATGTGGGCACCCCAGCTTCGGCTGGAGCCAGAGCTTCGATGCCGTATGCTAGCGAAAATGGAGATTGCCCCGTAGCTCTGCGAGGGGTAGTCTGGTAGGACCAGAGCACACCGTCGAGTTGGTCTGCCCACGCTCCTTTCTTGAGTCCGAGACGTTTTTTCAGCCGTCTATGATGGTTTTGTTGGTCGCCTCGGCCTGGCCGTTTCCCTGAGGATAGCGGGGGGTCGAGGTGCTCAATCGTATTCCCCATTTGCCTAAGAAGCGTCTGGTGATCATCGAGGTGAACTGTGTCCCGTTGTCGGTGACGATCTCGTAAGGGAGCCCATGGCGGCAGATGATATTCTTCCAGATGAAGTTGGTGACGTCCAGCGACTGTATCTTATTGAACGAGTCTGCTTCCACCCATTTGGTGAAATAATCAGTGAGGACCAAGAGGAACTTTTCTGACCTCGATGGGGGTAGCGGGCCGACGAGGTCCATCGCCCAACGCATGAAGGGATATGGAGCAGTGACGGTGTTCAACAGTTCGGGGGTACATGTTTCATCTGTCCGTGACGCTGGCAAGGTTCGCATTTCGCCGAGAATGCCTCACAATCGGCGACCATGGTCGGCCAGTAGTGATCATCCTTCTTGATTTTTAATGCGAGTGCACGCCCTCTGGAGTGGTTTCCGCCGCCGCCTTCGTGGACCTCCATCATTATTCGTTCTGCTTCCTCCCGGTCGACGCAGGTGAGAAGGACTCCGGACGAACTGCGTCGGAAGAGGTTGCCTCCCATCATAGCGTAGTGTGCGCATCGAGCCTTCAACCGGCGAGCTTGCCAACGATCCTCTGGGACCTTGCCGTCTTCGATATACTTCTTTATTTCGAGCTGCCAATCGTCTGGCGGTTGTATTCCGCCCTCGGACTCCTGGGCTGGTGGATTGACATCCATTGGATCTGCGGCGTCGCCGAAGGCGTATGCCATGTCGGCGTGATCAATGCTAGGAGTTTTGATACACTCGATTGGAATCGTTCGCCGCAGGCTTGGATCGAAACAATTTGCAAGGGCGGCGAGAGCGTCTGCTGATGTGTTCTCGCTTCTCGGGACTTTGATTAGTTCGAACAAAACGAACTGTGCGGAGAGAGTCCGGAGTAACTGGCGATATGCCTCCATGCGCCCGCTCTTGGCGCCATACTCCCCGCTAAACTGGCTAACCACCAGCTGGGAGTCGCAGAAAACTTGGATGCTAGTTACCAGACCATGTGCTAACCGTAGTCCAGCTAGGACGGCTTCATAATCAGTCTCGTTGTTTGATGCTTTGAAGCCGAGTTTTATTGCTTGCTCGAGGACCTCGCCCGTTGGAGATCGGAGTATAATTCCAATGCCAGATCCTTGGTTGGAGGAAGAGCCGTCGGTGAATAACGTCCAGGGTTCTTCCTTAGGTATGGTTGCTTCGAGGTCGGGGGATAGTTTTGTGATGAAATCCGCCAGGACCTGTGACTTTAGGCTCGAGCGAGAGCGGTATTCGATATCGTACTCGCTTAGCTCGATTGCCCACTTCGCAATCCGCCCAGACTGAAGAGGGCTATGAAGAACCGTCCGGAGTGGTTGGTCGGTTAATACGATGATGGAATGCGATTGGAAGTAAGGTCGTAGCTTCCTAGCGGCGACAATCAAGGCGAGAGCGAGTTTTTCCAAGGTTGGGTAGCGTGTTTCCGCGTCGTTGAGAGCCTTGCTTGTACAGCGTTTCTCCCTCCTTGGGTTTCACGAGCACCGGCTGACTGGTCAGGTATTCCTTAAGCTGTCCGAAAGCAGCCTCACAGGCGTCGTCCCAATGAAAGTCTTTATTGCCCCGAAGAAGTTGATAAAATGGGAAACACTTGTCCGTAGATCGGGCGATGAAACGGTTTAGCGCTGCTACTCGGCCTGTTAAATGTTGTACCTCTCGTTTATTGGTTGGCGATGGGAGTCCCAACACCGCTTCGATCTGTTTTGGGTTTGCCTCGATTCCGCGTTTTGTGACGATATATCCTAGGAATTCCCCCGAGGTAACCCATAAATTGCACTTGGTGGGATTCAACTTCATCCGGAATCGATCTAGGATGTCGAAGCATTCGGCGAGGTGCTGAACATGATGTTCTGCGATCAGGGATTTGACCAGCATATCGTCAATGTAGACTTCCATCGTTTTCCCTAATAGATCGGCGAACATCATGTTGACCAGGCGCTGGTAGGTCGCCCCTGCGTTTTTCAGGCCAAAAGGCATCACCTTGTAGCAGTAGGTTCCTCTGTCCGTGATGAACGCGGTTTTATCGCGATCGGCCGGGCTCATCGCGATTTGGTTATATCCGGAGAACGCGTCCATGAACGAAAGGAGTTGGTTTCCTGCTGTGGCCTCTACAAGTCTGTCGATGTGGGGTAACGGGAAGCAGTCCTTGGGGCACGCCTTATTGAGGTCGGTGAAGTCGACGCAGACTCGCCATTTGCCGTTCTTTTTCTTGACCACCACCGGATTGGCCAGCCAATCGGGGTACTGTACTTCCATTATATGATCAGCTTTCAGGAGTCGCTCGACCTCGTCCTGTATCGCCTTTGCTCGATTGGTGCCGAGACGTTGTCGTTTATGCCGAACTGGTTTGAAAGTGGGATCGACGTTCAATTTATGGCATGTGATCGAAGGATCGATGCCGACCATATCTTTAGTAGACCAGGCGAACGTTGAAGATCGCGATTTCAAAAATGCTACTAGCTCGGCTTTCAGTCTTTCATCGAGCTCAGCTCCAATTCCAACCGTCCGGGAGGGGTCTGTTCCGTCGATGTTGATTTGTGTAATCCGGCATCCTGTGGCCTTCCGCCGATCTCGCTCTGATTTATGAGGACTGACGGAGTGATCCTCATCCTGTAATTGCTATGCGTCGTCCTTCCGCCTTTGCTTTTTCTCGAGGACGGAACAGGTTCTGGCCATCTTCTGGTCGCCATACAACGTATAAATTCCCGCAGATGTTGGGAATTTCAGGCAGAGACGATAAGTGGAAGGAACTGCCTGCATGGAGTAGATCCAAGGCGAGCCTAAGATGGCGTTGTAGATTGGAGGGGCGTCTATGACCACGAACTTGGTCTTGCGAGTTACGCCACCAGCTTGTACTTGCAGTTTCACGTCACCCACCGACGTTTTGGCCACGCCATCGTACCCAGTCAGCGTTCTTCCTGCTGGTTTGATTTGCTCTGGCGTGATACCCATTTTCTCCAGTGTTTGCGAGAACAGGACGTTAACCGTGCTACCGGTGTCCACTAAGACGCGTTCTACGTCAAACTCGCCCATCCTGACTTCCACTACCAGGGGGTCGTTATGAGGGTGGTGGATCCCCTTGGCGTCTTCTGCTGTGTACGCGATGGGATCCGTGCTTAGCGCTTCCTCTTCGGAAATCGCCTGAACGCTATAGACCTGACGCGCTCGCTTTTTCAGGGCTCGGACGGAATCCTGGCATTCATCGGTCTGACCGATGATCATAGAGATGCGACCCCGAGGTGCCGCTTGATTGCTCTGCTGTCCTTTTTGGCGTTTGGATGGTATCTGGGGGACTTCCACTGGTGCCGGCGTCTGTTCGGCGGGAGGTGGCGGTTGCAGGATATCCGGTGCGTTATTGGATTGGTTGGCGCCCTTTTGACCTCTGCCAGAATTGGACCGCCCGAACCTTCCTCCTCGACCTTTGCCGCGGCGGCCACCGCGAGAAGCATTTGGTTGATAAACAGCTTTGATTTCGCCGGACAGGTACTTCTCGTATAAATAATTGGACAGTCGCTTGCACTCGGCTGTTGAATGGCCGCCGAACATATGAAAATCGCAGTATAGCCCTTCTTGTGTATCGGAAGAGGCGGTGTTCTGTCCGTCATCCTCGGATATCACGTTGACCACTCCGCGCTTGGGGTCCCTTGGGTCGTGGTGCTTCCGAGGTTCCTGATAGGTTTCCCGATTTTTTTCTTTGGCCACGGCTGGGCGAGGAGGAGGGAGCTTATTAGCCTGTTTCTCCTCGTCTTCCTCAACGTAAGCGACGCGAGATCCTCGATGAAGGGCTTCATCCAGGTCGGTGGCTTCCCTGATGTTGAGATCCACGTGCAACCGGGATCCGGGAATGAGTCCTTTCTTGAAGGCAGCGATTGCGACGTCTTCAACGACTGTTATGGTGGCGTACTTTTCCTTGAATCGGGTGAGGTACTTCCGAAGGGGTTCGTCTGGCTCTTGGACTATCTCCCACAGCTCGGCGCTGGATGCGTTGCGTTGAATGAACACCTGATAATTACGCAGGAAGGCTGTCGACAGCTGTTCAAAACAGTCGATTGTGCCCGGGGGGATGTGGTAAAACCATATCAGTGCGTTTTCTACCAAACTGTCGACGAATAGTTGGCATTGGCCGGCGTCTTTCTGCTCCTCGGTGAATCTTGCTTTGGAGATGGTCGCCATGAACGAGGTCAGATGCTTCATTGGATCCTTCGTTCCATCGTAAGTTGGAACTCTTATCTTCACGTTCGGAACGTACGTTTCCAGGACGAGCTGGGTGAACGGAGACCGCTGCGTGGCCTCGAACATTCTATCAATCTCGGGTGCCGAGCTGACAGCTCGGTGGAGGAGGGATCCCATAGCTTTGATCTTGAGGTGCATTTCCTCCAACTCGGGGCAGGAAGGTGTAGCCGGATCTCTCTGAGGAGGTTGCCCCAGGCGAGGTTGTGTTCCTGATGAGGGTATCGATGGCGCATGCTGATCCGGAAACCGGAAAGTCGAGGATGGCGGGTCGCTGAACAGGCGGCAGATTGGAGGATCGTTCCTCCGAACCTCCTGTGATGGCGCCCCGTTCTGTTGACGTGGTGGGTATGCGCTATGCCCCATTGTGTCCAATCGTTGATTCGTTGCGGAGATCGCCTGGAAGAGGTCATTGGAGATCGTTCCGAACATGTGACGTAGATCGTCCATGGTGACGAATTGAAAAGTTTGGGAATTTCGCGTAGGCGATCCCTGTCCGCCGATAGTTCCACCTACTGGCAGCACTTCGTTGGTCTCCTGACCCCCGTGGTGGGGTGTCTCGATCTCCTCCACTCCGTCGGAAGGTGCTGCGGATTCATCTGCTGGGTTAGCCGAGGTGCGGCGAATACCCGTCCGGGCGTAGACGCGCGTGATGGGTGCAGCGGCAGGTGGATCCGCGGCGACGTCCTGAGGGTTGGTTGCTCGGTTGATTGGGTCATCTTGCTGGGGGGCGGTTGCGTTGGTTGTATCGTTATTGGAGATTGGAGACATCTTTCTTGCTTCTTTGTGATAGGGTCTAGAAGAGAAGTGTTTTTTGGAATTTAGGTCCCCTCCTTCTAGCGCCAATTGTAGAAACTGAGGTTTCTCACAATGAATTTGTTTAGAGGGAAAACAAATTCAATAACAATCTCTTGAAGAATTTAGATCAAAGTAAACAAGAAAAGAGGAAATGAGATCTCTGAGAAACAAGTTAGGTTTCGCTCAAGAACAAGAAGGAATTTAGGGTTTTGTATTAATGATTCGATGATGCTACAATGAGAGGATTGCCCTCTATTTATAAGTATTCAAAGATTTACTCAATATATTCAAATATATCGAATATATTGAATATATTGACTTTCCTAACTACAGGCGAACTAATAAGGAAAGTCTTTCCTTTCTCGCTAGGTCGGCCGCAGGGGGAGCTGAAGTGCCGGTTCGTCACCTCGTCCATGGGCTTCTTAGTGTTATTGGGCCTTCAGGGATAAAGTCCAATCCTAAGCCGAATTCCCGGTTTAGATAGCCGGTTCTTTAACGGGTTTAGATCGATATGTCGGGGGTGCTAATTCCCGTACCAACATTGATCCTAATGGTTTCCTAGGCCCAAATACTAATCTCCTGGGGCCGGGGGAAACCATGTTAAATTTCAAACCCCCGTGGCCAATGCTACTCGAACCCAGGTGGCGGGACTTTTCTCCCTTACCACTGGACCAAGGGACGTGGTTCCTGTATTATTCACAACACAAGGATTCAGCCATTATGTTGTGAAGCATTCAGCCATTATGTTGTGAAGCATTCAGAATGTTATTGACAAATAATATGAACTTGGTAGTCCATCCCAAATTAAAGTTATTTGTTCGTTTGGTGAGAAATATGCTCTTAGCTCAGTTTAGGTCAAGATTCTTCCATGAACATCAAAATGTGTTGAGAGAAAGTCGATCAATCTTCAACCAGATCTTACAACAAAGATAACTACAGAAATTTGTCATTAAGCTTTCTGGCTCTTAGAGTTGTTTCCCAAACAACTTTGGATGATTCCAAATATCAGTTCCACATTCATTACAAGTTTATAGAATTATGTTGCTATTAGTGTACACGATGTGAATTTTATTGCATTATTGCATGACTTCAGTTGCTTATCAATACTGCAGATGAATGACATGATCATCTATATAAATGTATCCGAGTAACTTTTCCTACCTTCCGTTACGTTATTATGAACTTAAAAGTTACAGAGGATAGAACTATTATTCAGGTAGCAGTTGGTGACGTTTTACATTTTTCTCCTTAAGAATGCCAGTAATCCACCATGGATTCAAGGCCCTGATTAAAGTTTACTCTCATGTTCACCATGTTTCGTAATATGCCTATGTTTAGACACATGCTTTTAAAATGGATGCCTATTTATAGACATTTGATTAACTGATTAAAAGCAGTGTTTGCTTCATACATGGCAATTCCATCCTTGTAACTGGCCAATAAATTTGATCATCGTTGCCTTTGAAATTATTATACAAGAACTGACATGGCCAAATGTCTTAAGCTTCCTGTTTGTTTGTGATGATGTTTAAATTGTACCATGATTGCAGTCCGATCACGTCTTCAATTCTCCATGGCTAGTGATGATGTTTAAAATTGAGCTGCTAGATATGGTTAGCGCTGGCATATTGCCTCTCTGCCATCAATTGTCCCTGAATTGAATCGACCATCACTAAAGGACTGGAACTGGGAAGGGACTATTGCAAAAGGAGGCAATCCCATATGTCGTGTTAAATGCTTTCCTGTGGTCAAAGTGATGGACATGATGCTATAAGTAGCTCTTACGTCTTTATTTTTTTTTATGTATTTCTTGTTTCAGTTGGCCCTCTATATTGGCATAAGTTCAAGGCTTCTGATGAAATTTGTTTATTTAATTAATGTTCTTTTTGTATGTTGGTTTTAGACGTCTGATGCAATTCTTTTTTTTTTTTTTTGTTATGGTTATAATTGCAGGCCTGAGTTTCTAGATTGCACAGCAAGAACTGGTTTAGACATGCTGGCCAAGCATTACTACCAATCATCTAAAGCGTGTGTGGTTTTCTTTGTTCCTGGAAGTGATGCTGATATTGTGTTTTATAATGAATTTATGCACTATCGGGAGGAGAAGCAACGAGCAGCTGTTTTTAAATTGGATGACACAACAACGTTGTTCCTCGTGCCTCCATCTGATTTCTCCGAGAAAGTACTTAAAGTTCCCGGGAAACTTAACATCTCTGGAGTTATTCTACGGTTAGAACATGGTGGATCTAGATCTGGGCTGCTCGAGATGGTCAAAGTGCATCTATGGAACTATACATCGAGAGCAAGCATGATCAGTTGAGTGACCGATATTCTAGATCGGACTGGCCACCACGTGATACCAACACCAGAGGTTCACAGATGCAACCCGTCATAGATCATACTGTTCAAAGACATAGTGGTTTTGATCCTGGGAAGCAGCCATGTGCAGATCTAAGTCGTTATCATGATACGGAAACTCTAGTTCATCCAAGGTTTCAGCCTGAACAGCTTACATGTTTACCTTCCTCTCTACCTGAAAGATATGCACCAGAAAACCGAGCAAATTTCAGCCATTTGCAACACGTTCAGACACTAAGCGTACCGCAATTGGTATCTCCAAGAGATCAAAATGTACAGGTACAAGGTAGCAACAGCCAGCAAGAAGAAGAAACTGAGGATAATCCACAAAAGCGTCTTTAGGCAACATTATAGCTAGCAGCAGCACTTCTCCAGCAAATTCAACAAGCTAGACCGAGTTAAAGATGGCTTCCTGAAGAGCTATATATATCCATAGATTTCAACTCTATATTAATTGGGATGAGCCCAGCCAGATCTACGATTCACAAGTATGAGATCTTTACATTCTTTCTTGCTAGTTGTATAAAGAAAAGGCGCAGATGCAAGCGTTACAATATGAGATTAACATGCCACAACACAATAGGTATAGGCCAAATCTTTTCCAGATTCAGATGATTGTAAAATGTAGCCTCATATATCGTTTCACCTTTTGCATGAAAAAAAAACAATACTCCGTTGAATAGTATCATTCATTAACTAAGCAAGCAGACTCCTGTAAATTGAGTTTTATCGTCATCTCCAGCTTTAATATTGATCACAGTTGTGCAGCATATCAATCATGACTCTGTTTTGCCACTTGATAACAGATTTGTACACTAATTTCCCATATAAAGCGGACGCATGAAGCTCATCTGTGGAACCAACGAGCACAAGAAAAAACGATCCAAAGGAAACCAAAAAGCAGAAAGGCAAATTTGTTTATTTTCTACTCAAAAGTTCAAAAACAAAAACATAAGAGGCCCGGAGTTGTGAGAAAAAAAAAAAAAACATATAAGGAGGATATAGGTCCCAAAAAAAATAAAAACATGTAAAATGTAGTGGACTCTACAAGTCTAGTACTGACAAAAAAATAACAACACCTGAAATTGCTTTAGACAAAGCAGAGATCGATGACTGAGATTTTGTCGTCAAGGTATCAATCGATTTTGACAGAGGAAAAGAGATAGTGGACGAAGTAAAAGGAGGTGAGGAAGCCAATGGTTCCAGTGGCGAGCATGATTGCAATTGCCATGAGCAGAGAGTAACCAATGTAAAGCATGGCGGAGACGGGTCCGCTCAGACTTTGCAGATCAAAGACCAAATAGTTGATGGAGTAAGCAAAAACGTACAATGCGACTGAACCAGACGCATAGAAGGCTTTCCACCACCACCTCCAATCTTCAACGCAGAGGTGCATATAGGTCAAGACCACTGATACTTCTGCACACACAACTACCAAGAGGAGCAGGACTATGAGTAAGAACCCAAATACATAGTAGAATCTCCCTAACCATATGCTGGAGAAGATGAAGAACAGTTCTATGAATAGCGTTCCAAAAGGAAGGGTTCCTGCCCCAAGGACTAGAAGCCATGAGGGGTACTTCCGTTCCGGGATTTCCCTTGGAATCTGGTTGGTTCTCACTGGAAACTGGATTGCTTCTGCTCGTGTGCCTAAGAATCCTCCAAACAGGGTGAGAGGAACTGAGATGCAGAACCACAGAGCCAAGAGCTCAAAGTACAATGAGATTGGGATAGCTCCAGTGCTGTTGCTGCTCCAGAGAAGGAAGTTCAGCACTGTTAGTATAACAAAAGCAATACCCGGGAAGAAGCATGCGATGGACCAGGAAAGCGATCTCCATCTTTCTGAAGTTCCCTTGACGGTTCTCCAGAGACGAACACCAGCGTACCCAGCAGCAATACCCAAGAAAAGATAGAGAATAATCATCCCTGTTAGTAGCATTCCTCTTGAAGCAGGCGACATGAATCCAAGTGCAGCGAAAACAATGGTGACAACAGCCATTCCTGTAATCCGAACCCCGTCTCCCACCATAATGCATAGAAGCTTTGACATTTCTGGTTCTCTGAACACATCTCCGACAACAAGTTTCCATCCAGAGAGCTCCTCATTCATCTGTGCCTGTGCTTCCTTGTCCAATTCCTCGTACTTGGTCAAATCCCTTCTCACTGTCCTCAGGAATATGACAAAAACTATACCGGCGAGAAAGAAGATCACCATAAGCGAGTTCAGAATAGAGAACCAATGAACACGAGCACCTTCCATTTTCAAATAGGCATCCCATCTGGATGGCCATCTTGTCTCACTCTTAACAAATTCGACTTCATAAGTGAAGGTTATTCTTTCATGTTCTTTGATGATCTGAGCTTTGTCAAGCTCCAGTGGACAGTTAACTGAAGGAACGGAGTCATACATGTGAAGTTTTGTCATCTTCTCAGGATCATATTTAACACTGCAGGGAACAACCTCAAATCCAACAATCTCATAGCCGAGAGCCTTCTTTTTATCAGCTTCAGAGATGACACCCATACCTTCTTCGCCAGTACCAATGACCTCCATGACATTGCCTTCGTATTCATGGACCAAGACCTTAAACTTGAGGTGATTAATGATATAATCATCATTGCTGTTTGGTGGCGAATAGCCAACAGGATATCCAGTCCACTGGATAGTAACCCCATTTTGCTTAGCGAATCTCAAAGCTGGCAAGTTATCCAGAATCATATTCACTTGATACAACTCACGGGTTCTCTGTTTCAAGAGCTTGACCTCATGCTCATTCAGAGGGCTGGTGGTGCATAGGTAGAGAGACTCGTTCGTCCTCATCCGAAACCTGTAAGCAGAATTATCAATCTGATCCCCCATGAGAAGCTCCCCAAGATTCTCAGCACTTTTCTTGATACCCTCGAGTGGTTGGCAGTACGGAAGACTATAGTAGCTGAAAGGAAGCTCAGTTTCAATAGAAGTCAAAGAATTAACTTTGGCAAAGATAGAGTCCCCATCTGAATACGTATGCATATAACTCCCTGGCAGGTAAAACCCATTGCAAAGCTGGGTAACAAACACCAGCAACACGAAAGCTCGGTACACACCAAACATTGTCCCTTCCTGTATCAAAATAAAAACCATCTCTCACATTAGTAACCCTTTCTACTGTAACAGATTCATCAGGCACATTCTAAAGAAAAGGCAAAACGAATCCATATACCTATAATAGAGAATACAGAAAGAAACATTCTCAAGAAAGAAGAAAGTGAAAATCGAAAAAGAATACAACAGAGCACAATGTTAATATGCATGTAGAAGAAGATCAGATTCGTAGCAACCAGATTCGGGATCAATGTATTCAAAAAGGAATCAGATCGGTGGGTTCAGAAGATCAGATCTCAAGGGATCATAAACGTAAAACTAAACCTAATTGACAAATTGGAACAACCGAATACGAAAAAGCTGAAGAATACCAAAATCAAAAACGACGAATACGAGAAAAAACGCAGATGCGAAGAACAGATCTCACACTCAAGAGAGTTATCGGGGGCAAACCTGAGACAGATCCAGGTAAAGGAGATCTATCTGCGACGGAATCAGATCTAGAAGAGGGACTTGTGTGTCGAGATCGCTCACGCTGATGATAAAGAGTCTCTCTCTCTCTCACTGCCTCCTCTACCTTTGATTTGCTTTTGGTTGCTTAATGCGTTCGCAAAGAGGGAGCGAATAACGAAAATCAAGAAATCGTGGGTGGGTTGGGTAATTATCCTCTGCATCGCCTTTATAATGTGTCGGTGCGCAGTGATTCATTCACCTTGCCTAACTTCCACTCATTTTTTAAACAAAATAAAGTTTTATTACCTTGTAATTTTTGACATTATTAACTTTTTTTTTTTCTCATAAGTGTTTCGCTTTTATTATTGGGCGAATTTCCTGTGTAACCAAAAAAACATAAATGAACGAAGAATATAACATACTAACTGAAAAAACATACTTCCTCCGTTCTAGTTTAACTGTCTTTTTAATTTTTTCATTGGTTGAAACTTTAAAACAGCAGGGATAAGATTGGAATATTCATCAAACATCTGCATTGAAAATCTAAAACGACAACTAATATGAAACAAAAATTAAATTCTAGAACGACAACTAAATTAGAACGGAGGGAGTAGTAAATAACCATTTACATGCGTAAAGAGAAACAGCTAAAAGAAAGAGAGGGTGACATGCAAGAGAGAAGAGAGAAAATGTTGTAACTATTTTTTAAATACTTTTTTGTTCTTTTACCCTCTCAGTGTTTATTTCATATTTATTATTTTAAAATGTTGTTTTCAATTTATAATTTCTATAAAAATAAATCTTGTTTTTCCTTTTCTATACATTATGATTTGAATTTTTAAAAACAAATACAAACTTAGCAAATCACAATAATAATAAAAGAAGTTTTGATTTACACATATAACAAATGAAATAATATAGAACTAAACAAAATAGTAATAAATGTATTATGGTCGTGGTAATGTTATGATGTAAGAAGTGTTAACTGAAACGGACAACGTAAAGATAAAATTTATACCTTACAAGATACATAAAGAACCCAAATAAAGACAAGTTCAATATATGTTGAAAAAGAAACACGATAACATAAAAAAAGTATGGCTTAAGTAACTCAACAAGCCAAGTTAAACACATCCGGAATAAGAAACATTATAATGTAAGTTAGATACAAACAATACTATATAGAATCTATATGAATATAATGTTATACTATACTATTTCTTGTAGAAATCTAAATTAAACAATAATAATAACAAAACAGAAAATTCTTATAAATAGAACATATGAAATTAAATAATATAAAATAAAATGAAAGTATGAAACAAGTTGTTTCCTAGGAAACAGATAATATATGAGACTTAACTTGTCGAGTTTAATAATTTTCAAAAAGATGACACTATACCTTAAGAAATGCAATTAGAATCCAAACTATCAAATTACTGTAAGTGCATGCTAAAATTAGACTACATGGGAATTAAAATTAATAGCATATATATATATATATATATATTTTAAATAGAATAGAATGTTGTTATATTCTATATAGTAGAAATAATTACATTATGTTAATTATATATTGAGTTAGAGTTGTTCGATTAAAAAAATCAGATAAAAACATAAAAGAAAAAGGCAATTTTCAAATAATTTGTATAAAATAGATTTATTGTAAACTATAAATAAATAAATGAGAGATAGATAAGAAAATGGAGAAAGTAAACGAAGAACAATAATGGTTAAAGGAGAAGGGAGAATGGGAAAACATATGTTTGCATATATATGCCCTAATTGGTAATAGACTTTTAGGACTTTAAAATTATTTAAAGCATTGACGACATCCATATTTTGGCCAATCACAATTTTATTGCTTTTAATTTTTTTAAAGTTTTGAAAGCAACTTTTTTTTCCTTCCTTGTTTTCTCAAAAATTTTAAAGCGTCAAAATCATACTATAAAACTAAATAATTTAAAAATAAAAATCTTTTTTCTCCTCCATTATATTCAAAAGCTCTCCAAAAGTATATATGTATTTTTTACATATTGTACTTTTACAAATTAATTATTCTTATTTTTTCTCTTTTTTTTAAGATCCATTTCAATAATATTTTTTATTTTTTTCATCATCATCATAAATAATAGTGTAAAAGATTTATGGAATTTATCATTAGTAAGAGAGTAACATTCAAAACAATGCGATAATAAGTGTTTAATGGATTATTGACTGTTAGTATAACTACTGAATTAAAAAAAAAAAACATTCAAAACAATTAAAAATCAATCAAAAACCAATCACCAAAAACAAAAGAAAAATTATATATTTGATCGACTTACATTTTTAAAATTATAATTTATCATTAATAAAAATTATTTTTGTTATTAAATTGTTATATGGATTAAATTCTGACATAATTTATATTTATTATAATTATATTATTAATATCTAATGATAATAATAAAAATAACTACATCTTTAAAAGTTGTTGGTAAACAATCAGATTTTGGCTCTGATTGGGAGAGACTTTTAAGACTTTAAAATTAATTTAAAGTCTTAAAAGCCAAAATTTTACCAATCATGCTTTTATTGCTAAATTATTTTTTAAAGTCTTAAAAGTCTAACTGCCCACTATTTTAGTTTGGACCTACAAATTTTTAAAGTCACAAATGTGAGGCTTTTTTGGCTGTAAAAAAATAAATAATAATAAAACTGTATTTATTTTTCTCTTTCTTATTATCCATGATGATTAAAACATTCATTTTCAATCTATGTATAATTTATCACAAATATATTATACTTCATTAAAAACATATTTTTTATTTCTGTTATTTTGAGATCCATTTTTCAAAATTATTTTTGCATTAAAAATCATTATAATACATAATCAATTATGTCATATCTTTATATTTTTAATTTGTTGAAAATATTTATCTATTCATTTTTTATGAGTTTTGTTTTTTAATTTTAATTTTTTTTTAAATAAAATTCATTATGTTGCCACATAAATTTATTATTAGCATAATTTATATTTATAAAAAATATACAATAAAAACAACAGCCATTAAAGTTTTAACAGTTAAAGTTTCTACAGCAAAAGTCTCTACAGCAAAGTCTTTACAGTCAAAGCATCTACAGCCACAAGTAACAGCCGTTACCAATCAGGGCCTTTAACAGTTAAAGTTTTTAAAGTTTTTACAGTCAAAGCATCTACAGCCAAATTCTCTACAGCTAAAATGTTAAAGTCAAAGTCTCTACATCCAAAAGTAACAGCCTTACCAGTCAGGGCCATAATGAGAAAAGAATGCACGTGACTACGTGTAAGAGAGAGAGTGGTAGATGTTCATAGTGCACCATGGGATTGTCATTATTATAAAAAATATAAAGAATACTATATTTTAACCCGCAGTACACTGCGTGATTATATTTTTTTATATTTTATATAACTTACTAAAAACAATTATGTTGGATCAAATATATATTCTTATAAGTTTTTTTTATATAATAATATTAAGATATTTGTAATTTATTTGCTTTATATATATACAAATTATTAGTTTAATTTGGAATTTAATTAATCAAAATGCTTTTATTTAAGAATTTAATCAATCAAAATTAGTTATTGTGACAGTAAACATTTGTTAATATGTATAATACTTTGTAGTTCATATAATATTATTTAAGCTTTATCCACTAATTTGAAATTAGTTAGTTTTGCCCATAACCTCTTAGTTATTAAAAAAAAGCAGTTAGTTTTGTAGATGAGTGTGATGGAGCGGATTAGTGTTGGTTTTTAACTCCTTTTATATAAGATTAATATATTTTGTTTGTGTTAAACCAACTCGCAAAAATATATAAGTGTACTAATATTAACTTTAATTCCCATCACATACTTGTGATTATTTTTAGTCTTGGTTTGGACCCGTGTATAAATAAAATTTCTCATAAAGTATTGTTACTTTTTTAGTATTGTGCATATGTTAAATTGCTAAAATCTACATTTACAAAGATTTAGTTTTATTATCACAAAGTTAGTTACATTGTTGATATTACTCATATAGAACTAAAATTGATGTACTCAATATTTAAATTGTGTAACACGATTGTATTTGACATCATAACTCTATCAATGACACATCTTTTTTAGTCAAAAAAACATATAGTATTATGTTAGTTCTATCTATTTTGACATTAATTGCTTATCCATTTTAACATAGAAAACATCAAACAACTTATAATAGCAAAACATATATGATAGAAATCAGTTAGTATTTTGCAAATAAATTTGCGAAACAAATTAAGGAAAATCGACATTGAAGAAGGTAAGATATTATAGTAGTTTTTTCATTAAAACATTTTAAACTTGTAATTAAAAAGAAAATAAAAATTAATTTTGTTCAGATATTTTAGGAAAACATTTATTTCCATACTCGATTTTTGCTTATTTCGATTTTTTATTTTATAAATGTCTTAATTACAGTAGCATAAAATGTAAATATTTCCTAACTCTAAACCTTCTTTATTAAAACTGCTGCAAAAATGTTAATATAGATTATAGAGTCATGGTTAATGGTTACTGAGTTAACTAATTTTTTTTTGGTTATTAAACAACAAAAGGGAACCAAGGCCAAAAAGCCTACAACGTTTGTGCAGAAATAAAAGTGAGGCCCAACATAGCCCATCAGATTAACATCTACGGTGAAAAGATGTTAAACGCATTGGACTCTATCCAAACACACATGTCGAAATGAGATACATACAAGTATACAAGTGTAACACATGTTGATGAATCATCGCAAGTGAACCGACATCAACCTTCACCGCCGACAAGCATCGAATCCGGTGAGGAAAGCATCGTCGAAATTCATCGCATGAAGAATCCTTGATTGCCACCGAAATAAAACTGAACGGGGCTCCAGGTAAAAGATACAGCAAAAGCAAATTGTAATATGCTTCGGAATATTCTTCAGTCTTTCAACCCAAGACATAATTTCTTGATAGATTTCTGCAACGTTTATTCAACAGAAAGATAAAACGGCAAGCGATAGCCGTATTAACAGAGCTAGTCGAGTATGTTGGAGAAGATGACGAACACGCCGGTGAGGAAACGAGACGCAGCAAGGGAGCACCGACGGCAAAGCCCACCATCATCGTTGTGAAAGCCGAAGATGCCGGATGAGATTTGGCCAACACCGCACAGAGCTGGTAGATGCCAGACGATAGTCCGACTAAGCGGGAACGATAGAAGAACCCAAAAGCCAGCCAACGCCGGTAATGTGAACCAGACGATGCCAGAAAAAAGCTGACCAACACCGCTAAAGAAGCCGGTGATGTCGAACAGAAGGCCCGAAGATCGGGACGGCTAACTACCGGAAAATATCCGGTCAGTGGAACAAAATCGAGATGCTTTCTCTCACTAAAAGATTTAAGAGAGCAAAGAGAGAGAAAATCTTCGATAGGAAAAATCTCAACCTAAGAGCATCTCCAACAGAGTATTTAAGCTGGGCTTTTGTATTTAATGTGATTAAAAACAAATTAGAAATGGTGAAATAGATAAGAGGCAACTCTCATTTTAAAAGAAAAAGATAAAAAGATAAAAAATCATTTATGGGATATATGCTACCATTTTTTTTAATACATCATTTTGTTACTTTGGATAGGATATCATAATTTTGTTTACAAAATATATAAAGTCAGTCAATTTCACTAGTTGTGAAACACATATTAGAATTTAAAATTTTCCAAGATATTATATGTAATATCTCTTGTGTTGCACAAGATTTTACTTTTTATACCATTAAATATATGAAAGATATATATATATATATATCTATATATATAAAGTTGGCTTTTCTCTATTCTCCTTCTTCCACCTAATCACTTTATTTTTAATAAATTAATTTAAATCATCAAAGAACATTAAATCTAAAGTTAATGCATCAATTAATTCACATATTTGTGTAATATTTCTATTATTATTTAAAATAATCATTTTAAATAATGCAAAACTAAAATATAAACCAAAAACAAATTGAAAAAATACAACAAAAAATATCAAAGTAAAATATGAATAATGATTACATACTGTGTAATATTTTTATTATTATTAAAAAAATCATTTTAAATAATTCAAAACTTAAATATAAACCAAAAACAAAATTAAAAAAATACAACAAAAAATATCAAAGTAAAATATGAATAATGAATAATCATTAAACAAAAATATATAAAAAAAGAGAAAATATTAATCAAGTGCTCAAAAATTAAAATAATGTATATATTTAAGAGAAATGTAAAATATTATTTGAAATAAAACATATTAAATATAACTTATTCTAAACATCACACACACAGAAAAAATGGTGAAAAATACTAAGAAGGAATTTGAAAAAGTTATTTGTAAAAAAAAAAACAGTTAAGATGGTAGTGGTAGATTGTACCAGTGTTTTATATATATATATAATTATGAGCAATTCTCAAAATCAGCACCAATCTAAGTTTTTTTTCCACAAATGATATATATTGATTAAGGAAAATTTTTACGGAGAGTTTGAATCAGCCAATCTGGCACTAATACAGAATTAGAATAATATTGCTCATCAGTACAGCCAAATTTAGCTAAGACATGTGCTACTCTATTACATTCTCTCCTAGTGAAAACAAAGGAAATTTGGTGGAATTTAGAAGACCAAATTCTTATGTCATTGAGAAGATTTAATAAAGAAGCATTCGAGATTTGTTCGTTAACCAATTTGATCAAGACTTCACAATCTCCTTCAAAAATCACCGTATGATATCCTCTTATCCAGGCTTGTTGCATTGCAACTAGAAGACTTTTTGTTTCAGCTTCTAAAGGTGATCCAGCATGACTTAATCTTGTTGCACCCCATGCTTTAGCTTCTCCTTGATGGTTCCTAAACTTCCAGCCACTTGCTGCCTGATGAGTATTTAAATCATAACTAGCATCAAAGTTACATTTAAGACACGGTTGTAGTGGAAGTAACCAGCTATTGTTAGTTGTTCTGGGAGCAGTTTGTCTAATCTCCGAAGATTTTAAATGTGTTATCCATTCTTTTGTGTCTGATCTTGATTGTAGAACTTTTAGATGGACTCTCACGGTAGTCATTAAAAACCTGGTTGTTCTTCGCTTTCAAGATACGCCAGAGTAAAATAAAAGGCATAATAGAATCAAAAATATTGACATTCTGAGAAGAGTAGGAAACAAGTTGAGTGATGATATCCTATGTATCACTGGTAAATTATTGATGTTTAGAGCAGAGGTATTTGAAAATCTCCAGGCCATTTTTAAAGGACATGAAAACAATGCATGGTGAATGGTTTCCTCGGTTTGGTGGCATCTTGAACACACTGGATCAATATTCATACCTCTTGTCCGCAGTCTTGTTTTTGTTGGTATAGCTTGTGAAACAATGCGCCATAGAAAATATTTTATTTTAGGAAGAAGTTTTAGTTTCCAAATTTTATTATTATCTTCCATAATTAGCACACACTCTAATATGTTCCAGATTTAGCACAATTTTAATATAAAAGAGATATAACAATTTATTTGGAGAAATTAATTAAAATAAGAAAATATTTATAAAATAAACAAAATCAGAAATCGACTCTTTCTACTCAAAACCTAAGACACACATTTCTCTCTCGCTGCAATGCTTCTTCAATCTCAGATTCTCAGATTTTGAAATCAAGGTAAGCTCGATTTTTGATTTTCGATGTGAAGCTTATAATTGTTAGCGATTTTGGCTTCTCCGTTTTGGATGTCTGATTTCTCAATTCTGGATTTTCGATTCGGTTCTGGATTTGGGATACTCGATCCTGGATTTTCGATTCTCGATTCTCGATTTTGGATGTTCATTCAATTCTTAGGTTTCATTACTTTGTACGATTGAGATATATGCTATGATTAACTTCTCTTTCTCATTTTGAAAAGTTTCCGATTTTCAGTAGATTGGTTTGATGACTTGGTTAAGTGTTTTTGTGTTGCATTAACCTTGGCTAGAGTCATAAATGATCCTGTTCTTAGGTTGATTCCATGCTAATTTAGAGAAACTTAGGATGAATGGTTGTGTCTTTCTTATTTGAATTAACTGATGGAGTTACATGCTTGATTTATAAATTCAGGAAGACTTCATAAATTTTGAATTGCCTCCCTAAATTGTCATTTTCTATCCATGATGATTTAGAGAAACTTGAGAATAGATGCAAACTAATATTAATTGTTGAATGACTATAGGAGCCATGCTTGGTGTATGAAATTTAAACGTTCATAATACCCTTCTACTAGTGCTTGTAGAAATTATATGAACATATGTGATTTGTTTTGAATAATTGTTAGCGATATGAAATTAGGAAGAAGTCTATATAATTTGTGACAGCCTCCCTGAATCGTTTTTTAACAGCTTGTGTCATTCATTTTTATAGGGCAATGGTGTTTTATATCTACAAGGAGCTCATACTTAAGGAGATTGAGATGTTTAGGGGTTGATTCTTTGTTTTCAAATTAGAATTTTTATGTTATATATATATTAGATGATGTATTTTGTAAAATAATTTGAGCTCGATGTTAAAGGAAGCAAATGGTAGTTTCTTTAGATTCAGGAAAGGTACCTTGAGATCTCATGATGACATTCATAAAAAATGTTTTGGGACTTTCGTAAATTCAGAAATGATTGAATGATATATATATTTTTTTTTGTCAACCATTGGGCCATAACTGGCCGGCCCATTAGCCAAATTCCTACATTCGTAGGAGCCGGGACTCGATTCCGGGTGTGATGGTGCCTTCTACAAATGGACTTACCTCCTGCCACTGCACTAAGGTCACTTCACGATTGAATGATATTTATGAAGGATCTTTTAAAATTTAGGATGACTTTCATAAAATAAAAAACTTTAGGCATTTGCCATGAAAACCACAATCCTTCTATGAACTATCTAAGAGAGTGTAACCAATAAGGCAAACCTTTCATTCATGTAAAATATATAACAATAAACATACTATAGGTAAACCATATGCAAAAATAAAAAAAAAAAAAAAAAAAAATCAGGAAAGATTAAGTGAGGTTTAGGAAGAATCCTTTAAAATTTAGGATGACTTTCATAAAACTAAGAAATTGATATATCACTTCCAATTGATCAATAAATTTCCTACAAACCTAATCACTAATAGATACGTTAAAAAGTTTGGAACAATTAGAGGGGAGTATTCAACTTGGTATTTTAAAAGATTTTAGAGTATTTTTAAAATCACTTGTTATTCAATTGATGATTTTTAAAAATCTTTTAAAATCATATGTTATTCAACTTAGATTTATGTAAAATCATTTAAAATAATTTACAGTCTCTTGTTATTCAATCAGTGATTTATAAAACTTACTTGAAATCTACTGTTATTCAAAATATCACAACTTTTTAAAAATCTGCTACTTTGAATGATTTTAGAAGATTTTGATTTGTTTTCTAGTTGAAAATACTCCCCCTCAAAATCCTACCTTTTGAGATAGAATTTTAAAGGATTTTGTAAGAAGAAAAAAACTATATTTTCTGGGAAATCAAAATTGAAACAGAAACAGTCTCACCTCGTCACATCTTCTAGCTCTTCCCAGAAAAAAAAACTATTTTTTCTGCGAAATCAAAATTGCATTTGGCAGTCTCAATGGGAGATATATACAAATGAATGAAGATCATCAAGTGATTAGCTTGTCTGAGAGAAAACGATTCCAATATGCAGGACTATCATTGACAGATGGAGAGAATCAGATCTTTCTACTAGCTCAATGAATTAAACACGCTCTAGTGATTTCATCTTCAATGTAACAAAATCACCAAGTCTGATTTGATAATGTTGTTTCAGGTATAAACCTTGCAAGGATGCTTGGAGACAAATTTCCAAAGCAGCAAGACAGCCGTTTAAGTGCAGAGCCATATATAAGCATGCATGTGCACTATGCTGCACCGAGACGGCAACTGATACGGGATACGGGTACGGGGATGGGGACGGAAAACGGCGAAGTAAATTTTTACGGGTACGGATACGGCAGGGATATGTCAGTTTTATAATATATAAAATATAAAAATATCCATATATTAGTAAAATAAATTAAATAAAGGCACTTATAAAGAATTTTCATGAAACAAAACATGACTATAATATATTAAATAATAATTAAAATAAGTTCTTCTTTGAGAAACTCATTCTCAAAGCTAAACAGAGAAGTTTGTCTTCACCAAAAATAGAAAACAGAGAAGTTTGTGTGTTTTGGTTTTGCGATGAACAACGTCGACGTTCAGTAAGAATGCAAAAAGATGAGATATATAGAGCATTGATATTTGTAAACCCTAATTAGACAATATTTAAAAGGTTAATTTTCCTTTTCTTTCTTGGACAATGGAAGAAAAAATTAAATTCCCTGTTTTACAATAGAAACGTTTCAGAAAGTTTCCGTGCCGTTTCTTCGCTGTCCCGTACCTGAAACATTTACGATCAATCTAGTAAGATGTATATGTTCAATTGACTAGGTAAAATACATAAACGTAATAAGTTTGTCCCTTGTTCTCATTCTGAAACTTAAAATTCAGTAGTAGGAGCTGAAATTTCTGTGTGTTTTGATGCATGATCGAACTTGGATAATGGGAAAATGTTTTGAAGAAGTTTGATGATTGTCCATTCATCCTCGGCAAGCTTAGTTATTGTAAGGACATTGTCTCTTCTTTCTTTTGAGTTATCTTTTTGTTGTTTCTTTTGCTTATTATGATTTTCTCTTGTTCTGTGATTTCAGGTTTTCAACAGCTGATTCAAATACATAAACAAAGGAGTTTAATAATGAGTTGACGAGTCGGAATTAAAAGGTTGGTTTAACTTTTTACTTACTACCAAACCTTATCTTGCATAGTTAGGGTTTACTTGTTACTTACTACTACGGTTCTGTTGCAGATAGTAGTTCTCGATGATGATCCATGTAAGAAGATAGGAAGAGATGGGAGCAGTAATAGCTACGAGTATCCTAAGAGAGAAGGTATGATCTGTTTTTTTTTTTTTTTTTTTTTTTTTTTTTTTTTTTTATATATATATCTTTGATGAGGTACTTGTTACAAATTCTTCGATCTGTTTTTTGTTGTTCATTCTTATTTAGGATGAAAATTAAATGATGTTGGGTTTTATTTTGCAGGCTTGGCTTGGTGATCACCGTTTAATCTCAGTTCTGATTTTGTGAGGTCGTTAATTGTCTCTTCATCTTTCTTTTGATTTAGCTTTGAGTTAATGGGTTTGAGGAATCATAATTAAAGGTTTGTTTACTTGTTACTTACTACTAAACCTTAGCTCTGTTGCAGATAATGAACAGATGATGATTCATGGCTCTGTTACAGATAGCATCTCTCGATGATGGTCTATGTAAGAGGATAGGAAGAGATGGGGGCAGTGAAAGCTACGAGTACCTAAGAGAGGCTTTTGTCGACAGAATTACATCATCATCATCTCAGTTATAAAGACAAATTTTTTTTTTGTTATAAAGTATCCTAAAATCTCTCTAAATCTAATAATAAAATCTCACCAAATCACAAAGTATTTTTTAAAGAATATATTAAAACTCTAATAAATAATTAAAAATCTTCTAAAAGCTCAATCAAATCTTGCAAAAACCTAAAATATATAAAACCCACAAAATCCCTTAAAATACAAGTTCAATACCCCTCTTAAAACAAAAAGAGACATAGAAGCATATGATTATAAAACATCACATCATCAACCTCACCATGCTTGATGTTTTGTTTACTCAATTGTGGTGTGTGTATCTCCAATCTTTGTGACATCATCTATTTATCTCTTGAACACATAACGCCTCATATACTAAACCTTGTGGTTGTGACATGTTATTGATCTTGATCTTTCCATGATTTGGACAGTTTTTCTTCCATCATCTTCTGATGTAAATGGTGGCCTTTAAGAAGCATTATGTCGGACACTTGGTGTGCAAAATGATTGGTCGTGAACTTTGTTGACTGCTTACCACTCTTTAACCATTTCAGAGACATCTAAAACTGCTACTTTCTCTTCTTGAGGAGTTGACAAAACATCAATGCCAAAACCAGTGTGGAAATCCTCCTCACAAACAGTTGAAAATGCATTGTGAAATCCATGTAAGAGATAGTTACCTAATGTTGAGATGCTTCGTTTTGTGAGATGAATTGATTATGGCCAATCGATTCTTTGTGATGGACCTTTTCACCATTGGCAAGAGAAAGTTTCTGAAACACATCAGAGAGAAGTGTCAAGATGTGATTGCGAGAAGTTCATGGAGATCCGACGACTCCGATTCAGGAGCAGAGACACGTGTCGAGAGAGCGATGAATGTGATTGGTGAGCTACATCGAGCTGTTCAAATGGATCGGACGGTAAAACTCGTCAAAGAGATCGAAGCTTTGTGACTCATGAGAACCGGAGTTATATCTCCTTGACGAGTTTTGCAGTTGTTGATGTTGTTCCTTCAGAGACGAGGAGGAGCTCGTGACTCGTGAGAACCAAAGCAATCTCCAAAAAAATTATAATTAATTTAATTATTTTCTAATCAATTCAATAATGCTATTTTTTGAATATTTAAGAATGTGTGCTAATCTTGGAAGAAAAACTTATATGTTTGCTATTTGAGGGTATTTCTCTATAATTATTTCAATTTTTTAGCATCAATTTATATATATGTAAAAAAAAATTTATTTTATTTAGTAATACAACATATATTTTGTCAAAAATAATAATTTTTGAAAATAACAATTTCTTACGTACCTACATCATAACAAAATCAGTTTGAAATTCTGGGGTGGGGGAGGAAACATCTGTAGTGACCATCCCTGATCAATTATTTCGAAGAACGTTTCTTTCATATTTGAGGTCCGTAAACATATTTCTTTAGAGATGTTGGCGTTGATCATTGATCTAGTGAGGATAACATTAACTTTTAATACAAACATAATGTCACACATGATGTGTGACACATCAAAATTGTACATAAAAACACTTGAAATTAAGTAGACCAAAAAGTAAGTTGTTTTTTTATTTTTACAGAAAATGGTTGTTATGGAGTTTTGGAGGTAGATCTTCTTTAGATTGGCTTATTTGGTGTGCTAAAGTCACATCTTCATATGATAGTTGACCAAATCATAGCTACACAACCTCCTTTGACATTAATTGGACCATATATTCATATTTGGCACTCTAAAAGGAAGACGAGTACAAGCCAACTTTCTCTGCTGAAAACAAAAGATCTAATTTATCCCCAAAAAAAAGACATCAGGTGAATATGTACTAGTAAGTATTACATTCATCACCTGGCATTATCAATAACAGACTTGCGGTCTCACGTACTCGTAGATGATGGTTGTCCACACAACATACAAAATTAAAAAAAACTCTATCTACGAGTATGTGAGATCGCAAGTCTGTTATTGATAGTGCCAGGTGATGAATGTAATACTTACTAGTACATATCTCTTCATCGCATGTCCATACGTATTGACAATTTGGATCATTTCCCGGCCCGGAGCTAAATCCGAACAAGCAAGGGCTTGAGGCATCCAACTTATATGAATACTAGTACGATGGCCCGTGCTATGCACGGTCGTAATATTTGTTACCTAACTAAATATTTTTAATAATTGAATTTTTTTACAAAAGCCTAAACATTTAAGAGAATTTGAGAAAAAATACTTAAATTAAATTTTATGAAAAAACGTTTAAGAAAGGGAGAAAAAAAAAAGAGACAGCTAATATAATTAGGTGGGATGAAGAATAAATACACGTGTAGAAGTAATCTCACTCTCAACTCTTCTTTTCGATAAGTTTGTTTTCATCCGGGAAACTTCAATTTCGGACTTTTCTCATATTAATATTACCCACGAATCTTGGCGAGTAAGAAAAGAAACAACTGTGTCTGCGATCGGAAACATGGTGGATGGTCTAGAGATTTCACACTTCGAACCAGATTCAACGGCTTGATACAAAAATGTTTGAGAACCTTAACGCTGTAGATCTTATGCATAATAATTCTTCTGTTAAATTGTTTCTTCCCAGGTAACTTTCTCCAAGAGTTCTTATGTCTAACTTTTGTTGCTGCCCAAAAAAACAAATACATAAAAGTAGAGATAGTGAGATATACAAAAGAGAAAGAGAGGTATCTGTTTGCAACAGAGAACAAAGAGATTTAAAAATTATAAGTGTATATCGAGTAATCTACAAAAGAGATGTATAAAACAAAGGAAATAAATAAGTTCATATGCTTCTTAAAGGAACTTATAAATGTGATTTTGTTTAAATAAGTCGTAGGAATGGGTAACAGGGAAAGTGGTGTATTCAAGCAAAAGGTATGACATGTGCAAATGGCTTGATTTCTTCAAAAACTTAAACAATCAATAATAGACCACTTGATCAAATATGTGTGATCATGGATAAGTGAGAACAGAAGGAAAATTAATTGACAGTTTACCTTGAGTTGGTCACGATCTAACAATTTAGTAATCATGATTTGCTCCATTGAAGTGGTTCATATATTCTTCTACCGAAAATGTTTCCCATCAAACCATGTATTACAACATGATCAATACTACAAAATTGGAAAATTCACAACTTATAAATCAAAATGATATTTAAATTAAGACCCAGAACAGTATATGCAAAACGAAAAGATATATAAATCTTGAAATATTACAAATGTGATATCTCAAAAATGTATGTGGCTTGAAGGGTTTGATTTGAAAAAAAAAAACAGAATCACTCTTGTGCTTGTGTTATGTTCTCGTGTTTGATCATCTGTTTTCAGAATCACTCTGTTTTCTATTTCTTCTCACCCGTAATTGATGAGGAATTCCATCTAACATCTAGTAAATAGAGTAATCAAAACAGCATGTTGAAGTGAAAGCATAGTTGAAGAATCACAACAGCACATATTAATTTGAAGAATTGTAACATAATGCTTTATCAAATTTCAAACTATTCCAACCATTCTTAAAAGTACTTTTTTGTTTTTGCCAGAATGAATTTTGAAAAAGATACCTTTCAGAGTTTTGCATGTTTTCTTCTCGTCAAGAGGATGCAGTGGAGTTGAAGAGTCTCCCTTTCATTGTATTGTTCTATTGTGATATCAAACATCTGTAAGTACCGAAAAAACGCAAACAATTGATAAAGATATAGCCAAAATACCTCTGTTAACTTTGGCATAGACTTTTGCTCCGATCATCTTCTACACTCCATCTTCCTCGACCCTATAAAAAAAAATACATGAACCAATTTGTTTTTAATCAAATCTCTTAATAAAAATGTATGTTTATGAACAAATGAAAAAGTCTTTACCAGCGATAGAACTCAAATTCCGTAATAAAAAACAATGAAGAGGAGATAGATACAGAGAAAAGCTAAGCGAGAATAAACTCATTTTGAATTTATATAGAAGATGGATCGCTTGTAAACCACCTTGAACGTGGAGCTGTTAGTGGAGCAAAATTAGGGATCTAGATATATATATATATTTTTTTATTTGTGTTTGTCGATGAAAGGTTGAAGATGGAGGAATAAGAGATGTTTTTGATTTGTTATGGGTTTACAAATGTTTGGGTTTATGGGCTCGTAAATAAAAAAACCCATTAAGAGTCCAAAGAATTTTAACTTAGTATTTTTTTTATCAAGTTGGTCCGAACGTTTTTTTTTCCGAAATGTTTTCTTTCCCCCGATCGTGTCTAATCATTTTTGGTTTTTTATTTTCTTAAAAAATTTAAATTGCCAAAATATACTGATGTGGCAAGTTTTTATTGGTCAGGTGAATTGTGAATTATAAGATAAAGGATTTGAGAGCATCAAATTACAAAAGTTTGATTTAGTGTAGCGGTTAATGACAGTTTACTATTTATGATTCAAAAACTTTTTCCTTGCTTTAGACATCACCTGGCACGCCGGGCGGGAAAGACATGTTTCTAAACTTAGTTCCTTGCAAGTATAATCACATTGACTGTACTCTTACTCTACATCAATTATTTTTTCACATAGAACATAATGGCCGTAAACATTTTTGTAGGCATCAGACGATACTCCACATCTCTAGTATCATTGAGAAAAAGTATTCGTTCCCGTACATGCGTTCCTTAATTAACCACATGTACGATTAGATTTAGTGGACACAATTTGTGGTTAGGCATGACCAAAATTAAACCGGATCGTAACCGTATAAAACAGTTAAAAACCGTAACCGTTAACTGTAAATATATGGTTAAATTATATTAATCATAATCGTATCAAAACTGTTAGTTAACCACATAGTTAAACTATAATTTCTTTTAACTGTAACCGTTTTAAAAACATAATAAAATACTAGATTTTAACCCGCGGTACATCGCGTGCATATAATTTTTATTATTATTTATATTTTATATTGTATTTGTTTGTTAAATATTGGATGTTTTGCAAATAGAGGAATAATAAAATTTCGCGGTTGTTTGTGCGGCTAAATATTTATATTAATTTTCAACCTGCAATATATTTCATGAACATTTGTTTGTTATATTTAGTTTGTTTTGTTTAGTATTTCAGATTCTATTTTGATTTTTAATTATTATAACAAAAAATAAGGGATCTAAATACATAATAAGTCATTTGTACGCTATGATTAAGCCACATTTTTAATGATTTAATTATTTTACACAATCTTAGTTAAATTAACTTAATTTTATATGTCAAATATTCTAATATTAATAGTGTTAACAAATAATAAAATGAGGATTTAACCCGTATGAGCACAAATTTAATGATATTTTATTAATTTCAACATGTCCTCTTTATAATCCATCTACTATATAACCAACTTTTTTTAATTTTACGTATTCGTAAGATTTTAAAATTGGGAGAATTTCAAAAATACCCCTTTTGCAATACCATTTTATAAAAATACCCCCTCTTTCAAACTTTACCAAAAAAGCCACTAAAAATTTACAAATTTTCAAAATTTGTGTGTAAAAAACTTTTAAAAATGTTTAAAAATCTTTTAAAAACCTTGTAAACATTTTAAAAACCTTGTAAAAAACACAAAAATATATAAGCTATGAAGATAGGAATAGAACGGCTCGACTCTATTAAGATGTGTTACATAGCGTATATATACAAGCGTGAGAACTCTAGGGTACTAGACAAATAAGGATACCTAAATACAATGTAATATTTACACACCGACCCCATAATACTCCCCCTCAAGTTGGCGCATGTAAGTCACAAATGCCCAACTTGCGACAAAGGTAGTCAAACGCTTGTGTACCGAGTGCTTTAGTAAATATATCAGCAAGTTGTTGAGTAGTGTGGACATATTCTGTCGCTATCAAACCCTTCTGAATCTCGTCCCGTACGTAATGACAATCATGCTCAATGTGTTTGGTGCGCTCGTGAAAGACGGGATTAGCCGCAATGTGAAGAGCAGCTTTGTTATCACAGTAGAGACTAAAAGGCTCTGGGGACGAGACACCGAAATCAGAGAGGAGACCACGAAGCCATGTGAGCTCGGAGGCTGTGAAAGACATCGCCCTGTACTCAGCCTCCGCTGATGATTGAGACACCACACTCTGTTTCTTAGTCTTCCAAGCAATGGGAGACCCACCCAGTTGGATAGCAAAACCCGTGAGAGAACGACGAGACATTGGACATGTAGAAAAATCTGAATCACAATACCCTGAGACATGTAAGTCGCCATTCGCAGTATATAAAACCCCTTGACCAGGGTTGTTCTTTAGATAACGAACAACACGCAGCGCGGCCCACCAATGTTTCAACCGAGGTTTGTGCAAGAACTGCGCTAGCATGTGGACCGTATACATGAGTTCTGGCCGAGTGATCGTTAGATACACCAACCGACCGACCAAACGTCGATATCGTTCCAGAGTGTCAAAGTATTGGCCTGTATCCTCTTCTAATTTGTGATTTTGAAGAGTAGGCGTACAAACAGGTCGCCCACCTAATAAACCACACTCATTGATAATGTCCAATGCATATTTCCGTTGAGACAAGTAAATGCCACGAGATGACCTAGCCACTTCAATGCCCAAAAAATACTTGAGGGAACCCAAATCTTTCATGTGAAAACATTGATTCAAATATCCCTTAAAGCGATTGATGGCGTCTTCGTCATTGCCACCAATAAGAAGATCATCAACATATACGATCACATAGAGACACATCTTCCCACGAGTTAGAACAAACAATGAGTAATCCGCATAGGATTGGGAAAATCCATATGCAAGCAGCGCCTTTGTAAGCTTGGAGAACCAGCACCTAGGTGCTTGCTTCAAACCATTGAGCGACTTCCGGAGCTTACAAACTTGATTCGGACCCGATGCTTTGAAACCTGGTGGAAGTTTCATATGAACTTCTTCTTCTAAATCCCCATGGAGGAAAGCATTATGAACATCCATTTGATGCACTATCCAGTTCTTAACAGCAGCCACTTTGAGAAACATGCGTACCATTGTTAACTTGACAACAGGTGCAAAAGTCTCCTTGTAATCCTTCCTTTCTTTTTGTCTCTTTCCCATGACCACCAACCTCGCCTTATGACGCTCAATCGTACCATCTGAATGATATTTAATTTTAAACACAAACTTGCAACCAATAGCTGTTTTGCCAGGCGGCAAGTCACCGACATCCCACATATGTTGTGCCTCCAAAGCATCAACCTCAAACTTAACAGCATCTCGCCATACTTGGAGTTGCATTGCCTCATCATATGTATCAGGTTTAATTTCAGCCGAGATAGCAACAAGAAAGGCTGCATGATTGGCAGAGAAACGATCATAGGTGACATAATTTTCTATAGGGTAAGCGACCGTACCTGTAGAAGAAGATGAGGCGGAGGGAGAAGAGGGTGATGGGGGAAGATCTTTTGTGAGTGAATGATACGAAACCTCATATCCCTGCAGTCCCTTAGATTGGACTTTATGACGATGGCCTCTGCCAAGCTGTTCTGTCAACTGTTCAGCAACAGGTTCTTGTTGCAAAGTCGGTGTCGCAGTATCAGCGCTCCCCCTGTCATCAGCCGTCGTACGAGGAGAACCATTACTATTATCAAGCAAAGGCAATATACCCACAGCACTATCCGGAACACATTCCTCTGTTTCAACTCGCACCTGCGATATTGGCCCGAAATCATCATCATCAGAAAACAACTGCAGAGGCAGAGAAGGGTGGATAGTGTCACTCTCTGCAGCAGACGTCGTGGCTAGGGGAAACACATTCTCATGAAATTGAACGTCACGTGAGACAAAAAAATCGTGTGTCTCTAAATCGTACAGAGTCCATCCTTTCTTGCCATACGGGTAGCCTAAGAAAACACATTTGCGACTCCTTTCACCAAATTTATCCTTATCCCGAGAGATCTTGTGTGCATAAGCCAAACATCCAAACACTTTCAAACTGTCAAATGAGGGTGGCTTGCCATATAACATTTCATAAGGGGTTTTACCTTGCAATAACGGTGTGGGAGTTCTATTGATAAGATGACATGCAGCAAGAACACATTCGCCCCAAAATTTCACCGGTAAAGAAGCTTGAAACATCAAAGAACGCGCAACATTAAGGATATGTCGATGTTTCCGTTCGACGCGTCCATTTTGTTGCGGTGTATATACGCAAGACGTCTGATGCAAGATCCCCTCCTTATCAAAGTATCGTTTTAAGCAGGTGAACTCAGTGCCGTTGTCAGAACGAACTGCACGCACTTTCTTTTCAAACTGACGAGTGACCATGGCACAAAAATTCTGCAAACATTCAGAAACTTCTCGTTTTTCAAGTAACAGATAAATCCAAAAGGCACGGGAATAGTCATCCACAATGGTTAGAAAATAAACAGCTCATGACATAGACGGAGTGCGGTAAGCTCCCCAAATATCGCAATGGATTAAATAAAAAATTGCACTAGCTTTATTATTACTTTCAGAAAAAGAATCCTGAGTTTGTTTAGCTCGATAACAAATATCACAACCCCCGTATGTTCCAACAGTTTTTCCAACACCATAAATACTAGATAAATAAGATAGCACACGATCAGATGGATGCCCAAGACGTCGATGCCACAGCTCACGTTGATCACTGCTTGTTGTTTTGTTTGCTTGACCGCCAAAGACTCCTCTGAACTTGTAAACCCTATCACACTCTTCACCCGCACCAATCATCTTCAAAGTACGGTCCTGCAAAACACACACATCCTAAGTCAAAGTAGCAAATCCTTTAGTTGTTTTAAGTAGTTTGGCAACAGAGATAAGAGAACACGTCAAATCTGGAGAGTACAACACTCCATTTAACCAAATATCACCACCTAAACACATCCGCCCTTGTTTTTCAGCCATAGCCCGATCTCCATCGGGAAGTCGTATAGCACAAGGCAATATTGACTGTATATCACTCAAAAGATCGATATTCGAAGTCATATGGTGTGACGCACCAGAGTCTATGATCATATCTGTCTTACTAGAAAGTTTTGATGTCGAGGGTGCTGTCTTATGTTGATTGAGAAGGCTGATCAAGGATGTTAGCTGCTCGTCGGTAAACTGTGGTAGAGAGGCGCGATCCAGCTCTTTGCGTGTGGTTGCTGCCGAGTTTGTGACGGGTTGAGCGAGTGCTGAATTCACAGTTCCAACCTCAGGATGGGTCTAAGCCACATTCGCATGAGCCAGATGAGAACCTCTTCCCCCACCAAAACTTCCAACCATTCCTCCCCCTCTCTCAAAACGTCCTCGACCTCCTCTGTTTCCAGCCCCTCTCCCTTCTCCATAATTTCTACCACGTTCATCCCACCAATCTGGATACCCTTTGATCTGGAAACAGTGAGAGAGAGCATGACCGTATTTACCGCAATGCGTACATGTAACGTCCTTTTCACGATATTGAAACTCCCCTGTTTTACCTCTGTTCCCAGCTTGAACCGCAAAACCAACAGTATCAACACGTTCTTCTGTGCTTTGAGTGATACCTTGATGTCTTTCATCTCTCACCACTCGCTGATAAACTTGAGAAAGCTTTACCATTGTTTCCATCTTTGTTAATGTAGATCATATTCCCCCGAAACGAACATCATCTAACCCCATTAAGAACTGATGTGTACGTTCTTCATCTCTATCTTGTTCAAGGTGTGCTGCCAATTCACCGCACGAACACGACTTCGACGGCTTGTAAACCGTCAGCTCATCCCACATCTTCTTAAGTCTCCCAAAATAAACCATCACGCTATCCCCTTTCTGTTTTGCAGTTCGCCAGTTGTGATTTCAGTTCATGTACTCTCGGTCCATTCCCAACCGAGAACTCTAACCTCAAATCTTCCCACAACGTGTGTGCATCATCCACCATCGAAATCGTTGTTTTCAACATCGGCTCGACTGTGTTCATCAGCCATGCCACGATCATTGAATTAACAACCTCCCACTGCTCAATTTCTTCCGCCACAACTGGCTTCTCCAAAGTCCCATCAACAAAACCCAACTTTTGTTTCGTACGCAAGGCATTCCGCACATGCTTAGACCAATCTTCGTAGTTATCCTCCTTCAACTGCACCGTGGTGATCAAGCTTCCCGGTCCTTCGGACGGATGCAAGTAAAGAGGTGAGGATGTTGGGATTTCAGACATCCTCACAATCTCTTTACCTTTCCCTTCAGTAGTCGTAGGCTTCCCTGTCTCTGTCATGATCGAAACCGTTCACAAGAATTTTGGATCTAGGTTAGGCTCTGATACCTCGTAAAAAAAAAAAAATTTACCATCAAAAAAAATTCTTTGAACAAAAAGATATAGCGATGGCGACGGCGATGGTTTTGACGATGAGTTCTAGGGTTTGAGATGTACTGTTTTTGTGGGTATCGGGGGTGGAGGGATGATTCACCACAGTATCAATTTGAGACTAAGGATTGGGGATGGATCGGAAATCCGTCCTCGAATCTGTTTGAGATTTCTTTGGGGTTGCGGGATTTGATTTCCCTAAAAGGGATTTTGTTTCGATCGGATCTCTCTTGGTTGATTCGGTTTGATTCGACAGTAGTTATTGCCTGAATTAATAGGAGTTGGCCGGTGTTTATGTGGAGATTGGATACGATTTTGGCATCATATCGCGATTCTCCTTCCCTTCTGATTGGGTTTTGTTTCGAGTGTGTTAGGAGGCTGATCTGGGGTTTTGGTAAGTATGGCTATTACCCATTTATTCCATTATGGTTGAGAATAATTTCAGATTCTGCATTAGAGGCGATGGGATATTGGTTGATCGTTTATGGAATGTTTGGGTTTGGCAGATTTGGTGTATCTCTGTCAAGGATTTTTTCGAGTTGGTGGTATGTTCAAGGCTTATTTAGGCGTTGGAATGAAGAATCTCTTCTTGGGCATTCTCTCTCTCATATCGTTCTATTTTGTGGCGTGTTCTTTGTTTCCCTCAGAGAGGATTCATATTCTTTGTGGTCTGCGTATCGTTTGTTTGGTGAGTGTTTTATCATGGCTCAAATGTCGCTAAACAAAGGCAAAGCTCTGTTGGTTCGTACCGAAACGGTAAGGATTGCTTCTTCTGTTCTAGCTCAGAGGATCCAGCAATTCTCGATGACTCTCATTGGGCGTCTTATGAATCCGAGTGTTCAGAGGATGGAATCTCTGTTGATTAATTTGCCTAAGATTTGGAAGATGGAAGACAAGGTGGTGGGTGCTGATTTGGGGCAAGGTCTATTTCAGTTTAACTTTGAAGCAGAGGAGGAGCTCCAATCGGTTTTGCAGAACGGTCCTTATCACTTTGATGGGTGGATGGTTTCTTTGGTGAAGTGGGAGCCGATCATCTCATCAACTTATCTTTCAGGTATTAATTTTTGGGTGAAGGTCACTAGTATTCAAGTGCATCTTTGGGAGGATGCAACTTTAAGAGCTATTGCTAAGAAGGTTGGTATACTCAGGGAAATTGATGATGAGTCTGGGAGCTTTTGCGTGACTGTCAATGGTTTCAACCCTCTTCTTTTCAAGTTGGTTGTTCCCTTTGCTACTGGGGATGAGATTATTGTGTCTCTTGAGTATGAGAAGCTTTCGGGATACTGTGATCACTGCTCTTGCCTTACTCATGATATGAGAGGGTGTCCAGAGTTGCAAAAGGGATCCGGTGAGCAGGCTGTAGAACAATAGACGGATAAGAGGGGTGGTCAGCGACAACACCTCCAACCTAAAGAAGGGGGTTATCATAACGAAGGTGGTTGGGAGAAACCAAGAAAGGTTGTTAAGAGAGCTCTAGATTTTAATAATCAAGATCCTACTGTCGGTGATATGGGTCCTGTTAACTCTCGCCATCATGAGAGAGCTTTTGGTCCGGTCTGGGTTCAGAAGAAACAATCTACTGCTGGTCATTCTAGTGGTTCTGATGGGCAGCGAGGTTCTGGTTCTGGAGGTTCTTATGTGAGTGGTGATTTTCTGGGTCAGGCTCCATCTATTAATATCAATCGCAAGGGTTTGGGACCGGTGTGGCCTAAACCGTTGTATACAGCCAAACAGCAAGTCACTGATCAGCGGTTACAGGAGGATGAGAATGAGGACCAAATAGCCACAGGGTCACAGCTTGGTTCGGTTTCTGGGGATGCTATTCCTAACTGTTTGGTGAAGGATCTGGTGGATCCAGATTTCATGGAGGAGACTGATGATTTGTTGGAAGATGGTGAGTGCCCGGAGGGTGGTGGTTTGATCGAGGGAGAGCTGGGTAAGGAGGGTGAGTCTATTGCGGAACAGGGGACTGATCATCAAACAACCAAGAATGATATTTCATGAGGTACCATTCTTATCTCGACTCAGGGTGATATAGCTTTGGGATCTATTAATTGTGCCTTGGCTGATATCACTCTAGGGGATTCACACAATCATAGGCGGAGTGTGAACAAGATAAGTGTTGAGAAAAGAGTTATGGTTCCAAGGAGGGCTGCTTTGGCATTGGCTTCCCCCGGTAAACAATTGTTGGCTAAGGTTTTGTCTAAACCTGCAGGTGCATGGAACAAACAGAAGGGGACAGGGAGGCAGGACATTTCTTTGCGTGGTAAACCAGCGGATGGTGGTCATCAAATCAAGAAAGGGACGGTGGCTCTCCCGAAACCACCGGCGGAAACGTGAAGATTCTAAGTTGGAACTGTCAAGGCATAGGGGCTGATCTGACAGAGAAGTATTTGGGTGATTTGTGGAAACAACATCGACCAGACATTTTATTTTTATCAGAAACTAAGAAATGTTTTTCTTATTTGCAAAAATTTCAGAATAAGTTTGGTTTGAATAATTTGTATACTGTTGAACCCCGCGGGGCTAGTGGTAGTTTAGCATTATTTTACAAGGATGAAATAAAACTCTCAGTTCTTTATGATTGTGATCGCATTATAGATGTACAAGCGTTTTTTGGTCAACAATTAGTTTATATGTCTTTTATATACGGTGATCCGGTTCCCCAAAATCGTGAAAAAGTATGGGATAAGTTATCAGATATCGGGTCTTTTCGTGTTGATCCTTGGTTTATGATTGGTGATTTTAACGAATTGGTTGGCAATCATGAGAAAAGGGGAGGTGCTTTGCGTCCAACCTCTTCCTTTGTGCCTTTTATTTCCATGCTCCAACATTGTGGACGCTAGAGTTCCCTTGTTATGGTGAACAATTATCATGGAGAGGTACTTGGTGCAATAACCAGGTAGTTCGTTGTCGGTTAGATCGGGCTTTGGGTAATGAGGAATGGCAGGGCTATTTTCTGAATTCTAAGGTAGATTATTTGGAAATGATTGGTTCTGATCATTGTCAAATTTTAGCTACTTGCCTAAAGATGCATACGAGACGGAATAGGCAATTCCGTTTGACAAACGCTGGTTGGGAAAAGATGGTTTATTCGGGGTGGTTAAGTCAGGATGGAATCGTACAAAAAATTTCTGGATTCCAGGCTTTGTGGATAAGATAAAAAATTTCAGGAATTCGATTTCTTGGTGGCGAAAGAATATTATTTATTCTGGCCCAAGGCTCATTTCTTCCTTGAAGGCGGCGTTACAGGAGGCGAAAATGGATGATTCGATTCCTCAGGAGGAAATTCGGGATATAGAGAGGAAATTAAAAGAGGCGTATCGGGATGAGGAATTATACTGGCAACAAAAGAGTAGGAAGTTTGGTTACGGGTTGGGGATAAGAATACTAATTTTTCCAAGCCTCTACTAGACAACGACGGGTAAGAAATAGGATTATTGGTTTGTTTGATGCAGATAATATATGGAATGAATCGGTCTCAGGTATGGAGAATATTGCTACAAAATATTTTGAGGTTCTTTTTAGGAATTCGGATGTCCAAGGTGTTTCAGAGATGTTACAAGAGATTACCCCTTTAATTTCGGAAGCTATGAACAGAGATTTAATTCGGGATATTTCTGAAGCGGAAGTTCGGAAAGCCCTGTTTGCTATGCATCCGGAGAAAACTCCAGGACCTGACGGCATGACGGCTTTGTTTTTTCAACGATTTTGGTCCTTTAAAAGGGGATTTAGTGGCTCTGGTTAGAGAATTTTTCCGATCAGGTAGTTTTGATCCACGTTTAAATGAGACGAATATTTGTCTTATTCCTAAAGTTGATCGGCCACAGCGGATGGCGGAGTTTAGGCCGATAAGCCTTTGTAATGTGAGCTATAAAATTATTTCTAAGGTTCTGTGTTTTCGGCTAAAACGGTTCCTCCCATCCCTGGTTTCCGAAACTCAGTCGGCTTTTGTTTCGGGTCGGTTAATTACAGATAATATTTTGGTTGCGCAGGAAATGTTTCACGGGTTAAATACTAATCGAAGGTGTAAGTCGGAGTTTCTGGCCTTCAAAACAGATATGAGTAAGGCTTATGATCGTGTGAAATGGGATTTTTTAGAAGCGGTTATGGTTAAGTTAGGGTTTGATAGGAAATGGATTTCCTGGATCATGTGGTGTGTCTCCTCGGTGTCATATCAAGTTCTTCTCAATGGTCAACTCCGGGGACTTATTAAACCAAAGAGAGGTCTACGTCAGGGGGATCCGTTGTCACGGAGGTTCTGATAGCGAATATTAAAAAGGCAGAACGGGAGAAGAAAGTAACGGGCATCTCAATCGCTCGCGATAGTCCTACCATTTCGCATTTGTTGTTTGCTCGCGATAGTCTGTTTTTCTGTAAAGCAGAGGCGACTGAGTCATGGAAATTACCAGAAATTATGGCAAAGCCTCAGGGCAAGAGGTTAACTTAGAGAAATCTTCTATAATGATTGGCAAGAAGGTTCCTTCTGAGACAAGGGATCAGTTGAAGTCAGTCATTGGTATTTCTAAAGAGGGAGGTATGGGCTCTTATTTAGGCATTCCTGAAAGCCTCCAAGGTTCAAAAACAAAGGTTTTTGGATATGTCAAGGATCGGTTGGATGACCAAGTCAATGGCTGGAATGCAAAGCTTTTATCGAAAGGTGGTAAGGAGATTATGATTAAATTAGTGGCGTTGGCACTTCCTACTCATGTGATATCCTGCTATAAATTGCTGCAAGAGTTGACATCTAAATTAACGAGTGCTATTTCCACTTTTTAGTGGAAATCCAATGACAGGACTCGTGGTCAACATTGGGTGGCCTGGAATAATTTATGTAAGGATAAGTGTGAAGGGGGTCTAGGTTTCAGAGCCCTGGAACAACTTAATGATGCTATGCAAGCGAAACAGTACTGGCGGTTAATCCAACATCCGACGTCCTTAATGGCTCGGGTGTTGAAAGGCCGATATTTTAGAAATAAACACCCTCTTATGGCCGAAAAACCATATAATCCCTCCTTCGCTTAGAGAAGTATTTTTTTCAACTAAGGCATTGGTAGAACATGGAGCGCGGTGGGCGGTAGGTTCGGGTTGTTCTATTTTGGTTTGGTGAGACCCATGGATACCGGATATTCGACCACGTCCAGCAAATGGTCGGGGACGACTTTGGTTACCGAGTTTGATGGTGAACCATCTAATTAATCCTGTTACGAAGGATTGGCATTTGCCTACTCTGGAGGAGTTTCTGGATCCGGGGGATATACCGATTATTTGGAGTATGACGGTCAGTAAAGTCCAGCAACCAGATCGATTAGTATGGCACTTTACCAAGTCAGGAAAGTATACGGTTCAATCAGGACACCGGCTAGCCAGAGAATTAATGACAGAAGTCGAATACGGGCCGACTTGTATGGCCCTTAGGGCCCAATCGTGGAAACTCGATGTTAACTCGAAGGTCCAACATTTTTTCTGGCAGATTGCTTCGGGCACTCTCCCAGTGTTAGAATGGCTTGCGTATAGGGGTGTCCGGTTTGATACTCTAGGCAAACGGTGTGAGTCTGTACCAAAAACTATTAATCATGCTCTTTTTGAGTGCCCTCGCTCGCGCGATGTTTGGGGGTTGTCACCAGTTTTGTTAGTTCCAGATGGTTTCCATATGCTTCAATCTATGCAAATTTGGATTTTATTTTCTGGCGGGCAGCTTCTCAGTCGGGGGATCCTGATGTAGCTCTTTGTCTTCCCTGGATACTTTGGTCACTATGGAAAGACAGGAATAAAAAAGTTTTTCAGGGGTTAGAGGCCGAGCCGATGGAGATTTTACTTCAGGCGAATAATGATAAAGTACTGTGGGAAGAGGCCAAATCTTACTCGGACAGTTATTTGCATACTACACCCCTGTTGGAGGACAGGGGGGGCGTTTCCTCGATGTCAGATTGATGGTTCATGGAAAGGTTCAGATCCTCTACAGGGTCTGGGGTGGTGGTATTGTAGTGATGAAAATTTGACGCTTCTTCTGGGAGCACGGAGTCAGAGGCGCGCTCCTACATCCTTACATGCAGAGCTACAAGCCTTAATCTGGGCTATGGAGTCACTATTGGCGGCTGGAGTTGTCTGCCAGAGCTTCGAGACAGATTGTGCAGAATTGGTGGCGATGGTGCAGACGCCTGATGATTGGCCAGCTTTTTCGAATCTATTGGAGGAGTTATTTTTGCTCAGATCACGCTTTCCTTCCTTCTCCCTGACCAGGATCACTCGAGAGCTCAACGTAAGGGCAGATTGTCTAGCCCGTTCTTCAAGATCTTTATATACTAAAAATTCTTTTGTAAACTCTTTTCCTCCGGTTTGGGCAACCAATCTTGGAGTTATCTTTTAATTTAATTAATGTTTGGTTGAAAAAAAAAAAAAACCTTGTAAAAAACTTTTAAAATGTTTTAAAACTTTATAAATATTTGGATCGAGTCTAGAGGTAGTAGTTATTATCTAGAAGTACCTTGTGAACCATATAAAACTTTATAATTTTTCATATTTAAAAAGGGGTATTTTGAAAATAGATAGACGAAAGAGGTATTTTTGAAAAGGGGTATACCAAAAGGGGTATTTCTCAAAAATTGTCTTTAAAATTTTATTAAGTTTATATATATTAATTATAATATTTAAATAAATATGAATCGAAGTTCTTCTTACGTTAAGAATCAAACCTCACAGGTTTTGGAAAACAAAATGAAAATCAAATTGTTGTTTTCTTTGTTTGCAAAAGATTCAGAGATAGAATATCATCAAAACATAATAGAAGGTGTGGTTAAATATATCATAGTTTCTGTTTCCATATTGATTTTGCTGTATTTTTTCTAGTTGGAATGGAATGTAAAATATTTAGAAAACAAAATCTGAAGTAATGCAAATTTTTAAAAAAATTTTAGGGATTAACTTTGTAAATAAAATTTTAAATAAGTACAAGTAAAAGGGTAGAACACAACTTAAAAATGTATATATAGATACAAATAATTATTTTTTAATTGGCCTATCTTATTATATAAAGTTTGATGTCAAAGTTACTCATTAACAAGATTGTGACACGTGTCAATTATATCATTCAGATGTTAACACATGTCAATTATAAATTTATGAAAATTAAAAAAAAAATAAAAATGTAAAAATTCTAAATCTACCATATAAAGGTTTTATATAAAAGTAAAATAAAGAAAAAAAACGTAATTTTATTTAAAATCTTGTAAAGAAAAAAAACTTTTGTAAACTTCCAAATGTAAAACAAAACTATTTGCAGTTTAAATAATATTAAAAGGCAATTATAAGAAAAATATAAAATTGAAACAGCTTTAAAATTTAAAAAAGATCATTACAAAGAAATTATATATATATATATATATGTATCATTAAATTTAAAATTATCATATAGTTTATTTATTTTAATTTTAAGTTGCTAATTTTACAAGAAAAATGAGTACTTTTTATATAAGATAAAAAATGATTGTTAAAATATACAATTAATTACTGTTTCTAAAAAATGTAAATACTCACCTTTACATAAAGAAAAAGATGGTTGAAGTAAAAAAAAAAAAAAAAAATAGATCGTCTCATATTTTTTTCACCAATCAAATAATTTATTAAAAAAAGACTGCTATTGTAATATATAAGATAGTCGTATGTAATATTAACATATGCGTTTTTTAACTATAAAAATGTTAAAGCGAAGAGACATATAATAGGTTATTTAATGTGTTCATAACGATAATTGTTGTTAGTAGTAAAGACTAAAGAGTATATTTTAAAAGTAAAATATATTTGTGTGTATATAAAACAACCCGACCCGTTTTTTTATTAATAATAATAAATACAATATATAATTAAGCATCTCATACTATTTAATTAAATCAACCCAAACCACAACTCATCATTAAACCAGTAATACCCATTAAGCACACCAGAAACATACCAATAATACAAAATCAATGTATCAGCAATACAGTAACATTTCTAACCATTCTATCCAGCAACCTAGCATAACTCTATCCAAGGTTCCAACATAAAACAATATAACAAAGACCACTAACACACAAACGAGACCCTAGATCATCCTCCTCCTCATCGGCATGATTCCACATCACATACCTGCATACCACAAACAACAATTGAGATGCGTAAGAATTATCATAAATACTTAGTGAGGCAATCCTTCCATGTACTAGGATATACATACAAGCAACTGAGATTCCAATGTTTAACAAACAACAACAAACCAGGAAAACAAGCGACAACCAAGTTGGTAATATAGTTGAAATTATAATATAGTTTATTTATTTTAATTTTAAGTTGCTAATTTTACAAGAAAAATGAGTACTTTTTATATAAGATAAAAAAATGATTGTGAAAATATACTTACTTTTTATATAATATAGTTTATCTATTTACTTTTTTTTCAACCAAACAATAACTTAAAAGGAAATTTTTCGGTTAGTTGTCCAAGCTGGAGGGAAGGAGTTCACAAAAGAAACTTCAGAGATAAGAGAACGCGAAGTACGGGCAAGACAATCTGCCTTCATATTTGACGCACGCGGGATCCAAGAGATATAGAATAGTGCGAAGAACTCTAGCAAGCTAAAACCCATTGAGCAGGTTGAAGAAGGACGACCAATCGTCATGGACTGCACGATAGTGAGTAACTCAGCACAATCAGTCTCGAAATGTTGACAAGCGATCCCTGCAGTACGTATCCGCTCCATGACCGACAACAACGATTCTAACTCCGAATGTAGGGTTGAGGGGCTCCGTCTTAGACACTTGGCCCCCAACAACTAGGTTTGCTCCTCACCAATGCAACACCACCAGTCACATCCTGAATCCACATTGGTTACTTTCCAAGAACCATTAATCTGACAACCAGGTGAAGAAACCTGGACATCAAAAGATGGAGATGAGCTGGCATGACCGCCGTAAAAGAGAGCGCCTCTTCCCAGGCTAACTTATTGCCCAAAGCCTGGGCAATTATATCATTTTCCTTGACCTCTAGACCTTGAAAACCTTTTTTATTTATGGCTTTCCAGATTGCTCATAAATTCCATGATAGTTGAAGAAGTTGATCAGGATCACCCTGTTGAGAGGCACCCTTCCAGAAAACAAACTCCAAATTCGAGCACACCGACTCATATGGAAAACTGTAACGCCCGTCTCCGCGCGTCTTCCGGATGATCGAGCGATGGTCGATCGAGTTAGTCGATCATTTGAGCTGAAGTCTCGGACATGCGATTTTTCGCGGGATAGTTGGTCGGGGAGCGGACGAGCGGCTATCGGTGATACGTGAAACCGCTGGTAAACTCTCGACCATGTCCACTGATTCACGTGTTTTCTCGGGTTTTTAGTGGAACGGTGTTGTTTTACTTATAAAACGCGGGAACGGTTATTTGCAGGAGAGAAAGAACGCGGAGATCGTATTTGACAGTTTTTCAGCGGTTTTCTTCGGCGTTAACTGCCAGGAATCTATTATAAAAGGGATTAGAGCGTCATTCTTCGCGAACGTGAAAGAGAAAGATAAGAACTCAGAAAGAATAGAGAGATTGCCGAGAAATAATAGAGAGATTGCCGAGAAACCGAGGGAGATTGCCGAGAAATCAAGAAAGATCATCGAGTAGTTCCGGTAAGTATCGACTGAACTGTGTGTTCGTCAACAGTTTATCGAGTTTTGTCGAAGGGAACGTTAATCTGGTCTGTTTGTCTTAGATTTCTGGGAAGCGCGGGCGATAGATGAATCTGGTCGAGATTCTACGCGACAAGAGGTGTCAGAAATTGTATCCGAGAGACAAAGGTGAGTTGCATGACCGTGGCGAGGAGTCTTGTGTTGTTTTCTTGCATAGATTCACTTAGTCCTTGATTGTCATGTATGATCTGTATGCTTGCTTGTCGTTATCCTGATTATTTGCTGCTTAGTCTTGGTGAACGATGCGGTTTATCGAGGATCTAGATCGGCAGTTCGATTGGGAACAGTAATGTTTGCTAAGGACTGTCTGGTTGCGGGAAGATTGCTCGGTAACTCCGCATGGTTACGCAAGACGAGTTTATGTTTGCAACTTGCAATATTGACTGTTTGATTGCGATTACTTGCTTGTGGCCTGTGAGACGAGACAACCACTCTCACTAAGCAAATCCTTTTGCTTATGACTCCTTTGTGTCGCAGGAAATAATTCTGATCGGGAAGCTAATTGGAACGCTGGAACCAGTTTGCGGGACTAAGGCAAGGAAGGAAGGATGGTTAACTATGGGTAGTTGTACTCGGTCTAGTATGTAACGTATAATAGCTTATTAGCAAACTCACTGTTGTACTGGAACCTCGTTAATAATTCAAGTATTCTGTTTTATGCTTAAATGACTTGTCTAAATTGAATCGGAAAATGTTAAGTAATTCTTCGGTAAAACTTGGCCGCGGCAGGGTAGAAACCGGGTTGGGGCATTTCAACTTGGTATCAGAGCATGGTCGATTCTAGGACAGTCTTAGCATAAGTGGGTTAGTGGGAAATCCATCCTTCCAATGCTTGAAGTCTCGCGGTAAGTCTGGTTATTCTGTGGGTGTGAAACTAAGTTAGTGAGAAGCTAACTTAGTATCTGATCTGGTCATTGCAGATGGCTAGGAGTAACCGAAGTCAGAGGAGGAATCCTGAGAATGTTGCTGAGAATGCTGTTGAGAATTTTGATGCGGCTGATGTAAGTGATGGTGTTGGTGCGAATGATGCTGCTCCTGTTCAGTTGGGACAAGTGTTAACTGTATTGGCGCAGATCTTGGAGCGTTTACCGGCTGTTGCGACTGTTCCAGTGGCACCACCGCCTGCTGTGAATCCGCGAGGAGTTAACCCGCCAGTAGTGGACGCGGTTGAGGAAGTTGCTGCGGTACTATCTTACTATGATGTGATGGATCAGATGCATAAGTTGGGAACCAAGTTCTTCTCGGGTGGAACTCAGCCTATTGAGGCAGATGAGTGGAGGAGTCTGATAGACAAGTTTTCACCCAGGGTATCAATTCCCTATGCAGTTGTAGTACAAAGGGTTATCAATCCAAATGGTTGTTATGCTAGCAGATAGGATGCAATCAGGATCAAGCAAGTCAAGCCAAGTAATAAAGGGGCTTGGTTCTAACAGTCCTAATATAAACAAAGTAAAGAATATAAACAAGTAAACCACACGACCTAAGCACTCGATGCAAGCAATCGAGTACAGGATCGGGTGGGGGGATCGAGTATGCAAGTAAGCTATGAACAGCTCGAGGTATTACTCGATGCAGGTTATCGTGTACCTGATCGGGTAAGTGGTCGAGTAAGTAAAGAAAATGCAAGAAATGAAATACAAAAGTTCCTAAGGATGGGGGTATTCGAATCCTAAGTGTCCTAGACCAGTACGGATGCCTTACCTGCCTCAAGCAATCATTTCCTAGACAATGAACCTCTAAAACCTTGTCACCACACTTTCGCACTAGCAACAATCAACCTTGAACATACTACCACACTGTCGCACTAGCAATATGAATAAGCATGCATTAAGAACAATTCATTTTTGTCATTATACTTAGACTTATCTCATTTTGTCACTCAAAGTTAAGTATACCTCTAGCATTGACCTAATCAAGCATTTTATCTACTCCTTTCGGCCTGTAGCATTGTAAACGCCCTAGATCTAATCTCAACCTTTCGGTCTGTTGACCGCATTAAGAACATCAACCTAGAAGGAAATTTATCAATCATAACAATCAACTAAAGCATCCTAACTGATCAAGAACACCTAATCATCTATCCCATCCCTAGAAACTTTGGTACACTACTCGGACATAGAAACGAATAACAAAGCCATAGAAATAAACGAAAATGACATTATTAAAAAGATAGAGTAGAGTAGAAAAGAGTATGGGATAAAGATCTATGAAAAACTACAAAATAAAAGTACAAAAACAAGAAAATATGTTGAGTCGCTCAGTTCTCTCACAGAAGCTCTCGCTCTCTGGTTTGAGGGTCTACGGCGTGCTCGTTTGCGAGCTAGGGAAAGAGGGGGTTTATATATGGAAACCCATTTGACCTAGCTTCCCAGACCTGCCCGATGGTCTACTCGATGGGGTACACAAGGCTTGAGTCGGGTAACTCCTCGGGTTGCTCTTCGCGCTCTTAGATCCTCTTCGGTCGTGTTGGGGTTTGGACTTGTTCTTGTAGCTTGATGGCTCCTTGGGGTACATGCTCGAGTTGTCCTTGTTTTATTCCACAACCCAACCCCAAATAAACAGTCTAACCACCTATCTTTGAAAACAGAATCTATTAGCTAGTTCAAATCTAACTTAGCTAAATCAAGAGGCAGTTCTTTGTCGTTCTCAATACTCTCAAGGTTTCACAACCTATAGCACAATAAAAAAGGCCTCACTCAACAATTCACAACAAAGTTTGAAAGAAAGGTTTGGGTTCATGGGTAGGACAAATGAATCGGGTTAAACGAGAAGATTGGTAAAAATGAGGAGTGCTAACCCGAGTTTAGAGTTACCATGAGCAAGTATTCAAGTTCCATAAGCAAGACAATTAAAGTTCAAATTAATTCCAATAATATATGGATGTTCTAATGTTCAAGCAAGTGGAGGAAGCATTCAATCGACACAAAGGGTCTAAGCAAAGATTTTTCATTTTTTTTCTAAAGATTGATCTAGCAACAATGAACTGTGACTAAGGGCTATAGCTTCAATCCTAAGGTTTGATTTTTAAACAAGGTTGTTTTAATCATTGTCCCCTAAGATGCATATGCAACAATCCTATATGAAACAAACTAGACTCAATCCTAATATGTAAATGCAACTATGAACATTCTTTTTTTTTTTTTTGTGAAATTTTTCAAAATTTTTTGGGTTTTTTAATGCACATAAATGCAGACTCAAATGAATAAAACTAGCATGCAAAAATTTGAAATAATAAAAATAAGAAAATAAAACACAATGTTAAATACATTCTAGGACCCTCCCCCAAACTTAAATTACACAGTCCCTGTGTAAATAAAAGTTGGAAAAGAATCCAAGAATCACACTAAATGAATGAAACTAAATGCAATTTTATATACAAGTATTGGATGAAGTAGGTACCTCATGGGTTGGTGAAGAAGGAGGTTGCAGCAGCCTCCATACTTGCCAACGTGTAGCCAGGGTCGTCTTCGGTTCAGCAGGTGCCGGTGTTTGCTCGTACAGACAATGTACTCGGACCAGCATCCGAGGTGTTGATCGAGGGTGGGATCGCGTAGCTCATCGGGTAGGGCATCGGGTAGTAGGATGGAAATGGCGGAAGGGGTCCAGAATGATCACCGGTGTATCCACTCGCAGGGTGTATCGTGTACGGCATCGTGAATGGCATCTGGTACGGTGGAGGAAAAAGTCAAGCATAATCACCCGATTGGGTGCTCGATGGGTGCATCGTGTACCCCATCGGATTGGGTGTCGGGTAGGCGTCGGAGTGGCTTATCCTCGATGCTTCTGGTCGGGTTATGTCCTCCTCAGCTCGGGGCTCGTATGATGATGCTCTTTGAGGTTCCGGAGGTGGTAGTCCTCGAGTTCCTCCTAGCGGTCCTCTTCTCCCCATCCATGTAGGTGCTTGTGCCGAGGTAGGAGCTGAGGCACAGCTTGCATTGTCTTGCAACTCCTTGATCTGACCTCCCATTATCTTCACCAAACCGACAAGATCCTTCACCTTTTTCACCAAGAACTTGTTCATATTTTTCAACCACCCGATCCTTTTGTGAGCTTCTCTCACTCCAACCGGTTGCTTTTGAGAGCATGCATACTCTTCAAAATCAAACTCCTCTGAGCTATCTCCTTGTTTCTGCCCGGTTTATTCTCTCTTCTCAGCCTCAGACTCCTCCTCTGGGTTGTACAGCTCTTCCAACGGTGGTGCGAAGTCAATGTTGTCTCCTAGCCGGACTTTGGTGCATGTGACATTGGGTAGAATCATTTGAGCAGCTCCGGCGGTTGGATGGACAACCTTGAACAATGTCATGTAATTAGGCCTCTCATAGGCCAAAAATCTCGCCAGCACGAGGTAGTCCGTATCCAGCCACCTTGGTTCGTGAACAACTCCCTTCAAGGGCACATCGCATGCCACTAAGATTGGTGTGACTATTCCCCCAATAGAGATCTCTCCGCCTCCTTCTCTCCTTTTCACAGCCCACGATTTCAAGTACAGGAATTGATCGAGTAGCACGAACAACATACTAGTATCAGCTATATCTCCTACTAGCGGTGTTCCATCCCTAGCACTATCCAAAACTCCACACAGTGCAACATCTAACAACTGAAGCTCATGGTCGTTCACATTCCCAGTCTCTTTTCTAGCAAAAAGAGTGCATGCTAGGGACTTGTGAAAATACCTCAAAACAGCGCTCCTTATTTGAGCGGATTTAGAGCTTGTAGACTTGTAGGGGTTCTTGTCTCCTATTGTCAGCCATAGGGACCTCATCTCTTCCTTGCTGACCTCCATCCCTTCTCCTCTACCAGCTTTGAAGCCACATAGCTTCTCCATCTCCTTGAAAGTGAGTCGGTATTCCGTGTTCCTAACGGAGAAGGTGATGAATCCGATCCCCCCATCGGGTAGTAGGGTCAGGTGGTCCTCGAAATAGTGCAGCTTCAGGGTTGAAAGGAAGTGGACCGTCTCCTCCTCATATGCTTCTAGATGGGATCGCATCATCTGGCCCAGGTGGCACATATCGAACAGAAATTCTACATCTCTAGCGATTCCCAACTGCTTCATAGTCTCACGGTGAGAGTATCGGGTACCAACAATGCTTATCTTTTGGAAGACCTTGAATAGTCTCGCCGGAGTGTCTACTTCCTTTTGCTTCAGCCTCCGCGAGGCTTGGCGGGTTCTCTCTCTCTGCTCCTCTTCTCTTTCTCTTTCCTCCTCCTCGGCGTGTTGATCTTCTTCCACAACTGCTCTCTCAACCACCTTCTCAGCCTTCTCCAAAGCCGGTCTCTTCCCCCTTGCAATTTCGGCTCTACTCCTCGATCGACAGGTTTGGATCTCACCTTGTTCTTCTCCTCTATCATCAGAATCGACCACCATAGGGTCGGTAAGTGTATTTTCGGACGTAGACAGGTCCCTACGTCGAGGAGAACGGCGGACAGCACTCGCCATTGGACTTGGTGAGCGAACTCGGGGGCCTACTCGATCGGTTACTCGAGCATCGGGTCGGGTGATGGATCGAGTTGTGCATCGGGTAGGGGAGGCTAAACGTCCACCCAACAGTTGGGAATGTGGAACGTTTCCTCTCCCTTGAGACTGTTGAACTTCGGCGGCGTCTCCTCCGGTTGTAGCAGCGGCGGAGGTGGATCTTCTTCCTTTCCTTTGGTAGGTTCTAGCGGTTAGCTCCATGTCAATTCCTTGAGAAGAAAAAGAAAAGCTAGTTCTTGGGATTAATAGGGTTAGTCTCCAAAGAAAATTGGATGAGCTTGGAATCGAGAGAGAAGGATAGAAACTTATGGAAATTGAAAAGCTTAAGAGAATAAAGAAGACTTATCGGTGATGAAGAGGGAGAAGGGTTCGACCTCCTTAAATAGGCTAGGGTTTCGGTTGGTGGGCTTCACCGAGAGTGGGCTTCCTTGCGGAATTCGGACTCCACTCGCTACCCGAGCAGGGACACGATCAGGCGCGTCGAGTACGGTGTCGGGTTGACCCTCGGGTTTACCAATTCCCTCTTTCCAATTTTCCATTTTTTTTTTTAATTGCAAAATTAGAAAAATTAAATAAAACAAATAGACTAAAATTAAAAGATAACTTTGGAACTTCCTCCAAAGTGAGCTTGTTTAGAGTCACAAAGCTTGACTATTCATGCTCCTTACGCATGGGATCCAGGTGGAAGAGGTTCTGGAATCCTCTCCACTACAGTGGGTTGGTTCAAAAGATCTTCCAGATTTTGTCCCGGTTCCATGGCAAATGTGGTTTTGACCTCTTCAAGGTGTAGCATTTTCCTTTGTTTGGTCCTGGTGGAAAAAGCTTGACCATCTATGGTTGGCCTCTTAACTCCTCTCTTCACATCAAACTCCATCTTGAAGTGCTCACCATGCTCTATCTTGATCTTGCCTTGTTTCACTTCGATCACCACACCAACTGTTGCCAAAAATGGTCTTCCTAGAATCAGTGGATCATCTGGTTCCTTATCCATATCCAGGATCATGAAGTCGGTAGGCACTTCCAGTCTCCCAATCCTTAGAGGCAGATTCTCCAGAATGCCAATCGGATGTCTCACCATTCTATCTGTTAGAACCAAATACAGCTTACTTGGTTTGAAATCGGTGAATCCCAACTTGTTAGCAACTGAAAGCGGCATAATGCTGACTGAAGCTCCAAGATCACACAAACAGCTTTTGAAGATCCAAAATCCTATCGAACACGGCAATGTGAAAGAGCCAGGATCTTCAAGTTTTTCCTCAATTCTTACCTCAGGATCCAAACAAACTCCACTCCTCAGAATCTCAAATCCGATCTCCTTGACAGCTTCCTTGACCTCATCCTCCAATCTAGCTGCTTCCTTTGCAGCTTCCTGCTGAAGCTCATGTGGGGGCAAAAGCTTAGGTGGTGGAGCTTTGCGCTAAGCCATTCGCTCTGCAAGCGCCTCCAACTGGATGTCAAGTGCAGCATTGGACCTTTCCTCCAACTCCCCTCCTACCAATGCAGGTGGTTGAGGCTGATCTACCTTCTCAACATCTACTCGATGCATCATCCGATCAGTACCATCGTGTAGGTCATCGGGTTCCACTTCGGGTTGTTCTTCAGTTTGTGATTCTCGAACGAGTGCTCGATCATCAGCTCGATCAGTCTCTTTGGGTGAAGGCTCGGGTTCATACTCGGATATATAGTATTTGGCCTCATTTTTCATTGAGTTATCCACATCCTCCCCATCTTAATCATCACTGTCCCCAGTGAGGTAGTCCTCATAGTCATCATCAAGGAAAATGGCCTGAGCAGTCGCATAATCCTTTGGGTTTTGAACAGCTTTACCCGGCAGTTGATTGACCTTTGGTGCGGTTGGTTGTTGTGGTGGCCTTCCAGGTATCGAACCTTTGTGTTGAGTGATTCGTACTTGGCATTGAGGTCATTGTATCCTGAGTCGATCTTGTTGCTCATTTCCGCGAACCGTTTCGCGATGTCCATAGAAGTTGTATCCTGTTGCTGAATCATTTGCTGAATAAGACCTCGTAACTTGGCTTCTTGTGACTGGTTCGGTGGACCTTGGTGTTGTTGGAACCCAGGTGATTGGTTGTAGGTCCCTTGGTATTGTGGCTTAGGTGCATAGCCTTGGTTATACTGGACAAAAGGTTTCTGTTGGGTCTGGTTCTCTTGAACTGCAGATGGGTAGGTTTGGTCCTGAGGATTTGCAACATTTGGGTTTCGATAAGACAGATTCGGATTTGGCTTGAAGTTGTTGTACCCTCTGTTGTACCCTCCTTGGTTGTTGATGTAGTTAACATCCTCTAGCTGCATAGTCTCCCCATCTTGTTGTTGAAACTGCTCTTCCTCTGATATAGCATGTACATGCATCTGCTGGTTGAGGAGCTGATCGAGCTTGTGATTTAGGGCTTTCATGTCCCTCTTATACTTTGCATCTTCCTCTCCTGTAGATCGCACAGAGCGATCATATTCTTCATTGTAGTTGCCATCAGATTGAGCCAAGTTCTCAACTAGGTCCCAACCTTCATCAACATCCTTGTTGAGGAAGTTACCATTACTTACGGTGTCCACCAACATCCGTATCTCGGGTACCACTCCTCTTTATAGTGTGCTCAGCAATGAAGCATTACTGAATCCGTGATGTGGACATCGAGTAGTGTACCCCTTGAAACGTTCCCAGGCTTCATTGAACGTTTCGTTGTTCTTCTGTACAAAGCTGGAAATTTCATTTTGCAGCCTTGCTGTTCTGGAGTTGGAGAAGAATTTGGCTAGGAATGCCTTCTTGCACGCTTCCCAAGTGGTGATTGACTCCTTAGGGAACGATTTCTCCCAGATGTGTGCTTTATCTCCCAAAGAGAATGGGAAAAGCCTGAGCTTGAATCCATCTTCACTGACTCCATTTATCTTAGTGAGGCTATAGAGCCTATCAAATTCATCCAGATGATCCAATGGGTCCTCCATTGGCAGTCAATGAAACTTGTTGCTCTGTATCATCTGGATGAGACTACTCTTGATCTCAAAATTGTTGTTCTGCACAGCTGGTGGCACAATGCCATTCCTCTGAGTGTGAGTAGTCAGAGCATCTCCTACTCCTATGTTGGTCCTTGCTTGAGGAGCTGGTGGACCGTTCTGATTATTCATCGTCTCCTCAATGGTTGCTAGTTCCGGTTGAACTTGTTGTTGTCTAAGTAGCCAAGGTCTGTCGATATTGTCGATGAAAGGACTCAGGTTCTGGCTATCTCTGGATCGTGTTTGCATGCACAGGCAAGTGTCCGAGTGTGTACACGAGAATCAACTCGATCCAGGTGATGGAGTGACGGGTCGGGTGGGTGCTCGGGTTGTACCTGAGATTCAAAACAAACAGAAGCGAAGGCAAACAAGTCAGTATCCGAAAAAAATATAAACAAACGAACTTGATCTAGCAAGTCCTGAGATCCTAAACGTAGCAAAATTAAAACAACCAAATGGCAACGGCGCCAAATTGATAGACAAGTTTTCACCCAGGGTATCAATTCCCTATGCAGTTATAGTACAAAGGGTTAGCAATCCAAATGGTTGTTATGCTAGCAGATAGGATGCAATTATGATCAAGCTAGTCAAGCCAAGTAATAAAGGGGTTTGGTTCTAACAGTCCTAATATAAACAAAGTAAAGAATATAAACAAGTAAACCACACGACCTAAGCACTCGATGCAAGCAATCGAGTACAGGATTGGGTGGGGGGATCGAGTATGCAAGTAAGCTATGAATAGCTCGAGGTATTACTCGATGCAGGTTATCATGTACCTGATCGGGTAAGTGGTCGAGTAAGTAAAGAAAATGCAAGAAATGAAATACGAAAGTTCCTAAGGATGGGGGTAATCGAATCCTAAGTGTCCTAGACCAGTACGGATACCTTACATGCCTCAAGCAATCATTTCCTAGACAATGAACCTCTAAAACCTTGTCACCACACTTTCGCACTAGCAACAATCAACCTTGAACATACTACCACACTATCGCACTAGCAATATGAACAAGCAGACATTAAGAACAATTCATTCTTGTCATTATACTTACTTATCTGATTTTGTCACTCAAAGTTAAGTATACCTCTAGCATTGACCTAATCAAGCATTTTATCTACTCCTTTCGGCCTGTAGCATTGTAAACGCCCTAGATCTAATCTCAACCTTTCGGTCTGTTGACCGCATTAAGAACATCAACCTAGAAGGAAAATTATCAATCATAACAATCAACTAAAGCATCCTAACTGATCAAGAACACCTAATCATCTATCCCATCCCTAGAAACTTTGCTACACTACTCGGACATAGAAACGAATGACAAAGCCATAGAAATAAACGAAAATGACATTATTAAAAAGATAGAGTAGAGTAGAAAAGAGTATGGGATAAAGATCTATGAAAAACTACGAAATAAAAGTACAAAAACAACAAAATATGTTGAGTCGCTCAGTTCTCTCACAGAAGCTCTCGCTATCTGGTTTGAGGGTCTGCGGCGTGCTCATTTGCGAGCTAGGGAAAGAGGGGTTTTATATATGGAAACCCAGTTGACCTAGCTTCCCAGACCTGCCCGATGGTCTACTCGATGGGGTACACGAGGCTTGAGTCGGGTAACTCCTCGGGTGGATCTTCAGGTTGCTCTTCGCGCTCTTGGATCCTCTTCGATCGTGTTGGGGTTTGGACTTGTTCTTGTAGCTCGATGGCTCCTTCGGGTACATGCTCGAATTGTCCTTGTTTTTCCCCATTTTTAGCTCTTTAGCACCTGTTTTCATCCAATATATGCAAATACAGAAATGCAAGACCCTAAATGCTCTAAAACTTAATTCTTACAGTAAATGACCTAAAAATGCTAAGTTAGGAGTATGAACAATGCAAAATATGGACAACAAAAGATGCTAAAAACATGTAAATTAGAGTGTTATCAGAGTCGGTTAGAGAGGAACTTTAGTTCTGTCCGCTGTCTAGATGATTATAAGAAAGATATTGCAGTTCATTGTCTAGCGGAGGACGCACATCTTTGGTGGAAAGAAAGGGTGGGCGTGTGGGAGACTGTTCATGGGAAACTTTTTGAAAGGAGTTCCAGGCTAAGTATTCTCCGCGGGAAGCTTATGATAGGCTTGAAGCAGCCTTCTTGGATCTGGAAAAAGGAATGATGAACGTGAGGGAATATGAAGCTGAGTTTAACCAGCTTAAGAGATATGCTGGACGCGAGCTTGAAGATGAGAAAGTGCAAGTTCGCCGGTTTATGTGTGGGCTGCGAGTTAAGCTCCGTAATGGTTGCCTAGTCCGGGATTACAACACGCTTACTTAACTGGTGGAAGGTCTAAATGAGGAAGCAAGACTGCGCAGTGAGAGGATGCAGCCTAAGACTTCACAGTTCGCAAAATATGGAAACGATACTGGGGAAAAGAATAAAGTTTGGGGAAATGAAACTTCTGCTAGGAAGCATCGGCCGGTCGCAACGTTGGATCGTCTATGGCAAAACCAAATGCGAGTACGAGCTGGAGAGCTATCGGAGCTTGTTTTCGCTGCGATAGTATGAATCATAAGGTCTGCGACTGTCCGGAAGAGAACACAAGGCTAAAGAGGCCCGGAAGTGAACCGGGAGTGAAGGTGTGCTACAATTGTAATGAGTCTGGACACTTCAAGTCGCAATGTCCGAAGGTGGTGCAGTTAAATGGGAAATGGGCAAACGATGGACTGCCACCTCCACCGAAGAGACCAGCGATAATGCCGCGTATGTACGCGATGTCCGAGGAGGCGATGGAGCCAAGCACCTCTCGTCCGATCACTGGTAAGTCCTGTCGCTTACCTTAGGAATTTCTGTGAGAAAAATTTCTTGTTGCGTGTTGCTTGGTTTCTTAGCATTCTAGGTGAATGTGTAGGGACCTTAATCATGGGTGGTGTTGAAACCCATGTTTTGTTTGACTCCGGGGCAACACACTGTTCTGTTAACCGGATATGGTTGGGAAAGGCGGGTTCTTGAAAGAACCTGGAGATAACTTTGGTTTGGTCCGAGCAGCTGGCGGACAAATCATGTGGACTTATGGAAAGGTCCCGAATGTCTCGGTGATGGTTGGATGGATGAACATGCCCGCTGACTTGGTGATCTGCCGAGTGAAGTCGTATGATGTGATCCTTGGAATGGATTGGCTCGGAAAGCAAAAGGCACACTTAGACTGTCACCGCGGGCGAGTTAAGTTTGAATTAGAAGATGGGAAAACGTTGGAGTATCAAGGAATCAGACCAACATTGGGAAGTTTGATTGTCTCGGCGATTCAGGCAGAACAGTTGATTGAGAAAGGATGGGAAGCATACTAGGCCACGATCACAACTGCGGAAGTTGGGCCAGACGCTAAACTTGATGATATTCTGATAGTTAAGGAATTTGCAATCGTATTCCAGAAGCTAATGGATTTACCGCCGACTCGTTCTGACCCGTTTACTATTGAGCTTGAGCCGGGGATGAATCTGATCTCTAAGGCACCTTATCGAATGGCGCCAGCGGAGATGGTCGAGTGAAAGAAACAGTTAGCGGAGCTGTTGGAGAAAGGTTTTGTGCGGCCGAGTAGTTCACCGTGGGGTGCACCAGTTTTCTTTCTTAAGGAGAAAGATGCAAGCTTCAAGCTTTGTATCGATTACCGTGGTTTAAACAGAGTTACGGTAAAGAGCAAGTACCCTCTTCCGAGGATAGACGAGTTATTGGACTAACTCCGAGGTGCTACTTGTTTCTCGAAGATAGACTTAGCTTCGGGTTATCATCAAATTCTGATAGCTGATCCTGATATTTGGAAAACTGCCTTTCGGACAAGGTATGGTCACTACATGTTTGTTGTCATGCCATTTGGGCTGACTAATGCGCCTTCTGCCTTCATGAAGCTGATGAATAGCGTCTTCAGCGACTGCTTAGATGAGTTTGTAATCATCTTTATTGATGATATTCTGGTTTACTCAAAAGATCCGGAGGAGCACAAGGTTCATTTAGAGACGGTGATGAGTAGAGTACGGGAGTTTAAGCTGTACGCCAAGCTTAGTAAGTCTAGCTTTTGGCAAAGGGAAATCGGATTCTTGGGTCATATTGTCTCGGACAAGGGTGTATCTGTTGATCCGGAAAAGATTAAGTCGATAAAGGAGTGGCCGAGACCTCAAAACGCGTTGGAGATAAAGAGTTTTCTCGGTTTGGCCGGATATTACCATCGATTTGTTAAAGGTTTTGCGAGCATGGCGCAGCCAATGACCAAGTTGACCGGGAAAGATGTGAAGTTCGAGTGGTCTGCTGATTGTGAGCAAAGTTTTGTGAAGCTTAAGGAAATGCTTACAACTACACTGGTATTAGCCTTACCGTAGCCGGATAAACCTTATGTTGTATATAGTGATGCATCGCGGATGGGATTAAGGTGTGTTCTGATGCAAGAGGGTAAGTTGATCGCTTACACCTCTCGGCAGTTGAGGAAACATGAACTGAATTATCCTACCCATGACCTTGAGATGGAAGCGGTTGTCTTTGCACTAAAAAATTGGCGATCTTATCTGTATGGTGGGAAGGTTTAGGTTTTCACGGACCATAAGAGTTTGAAATACATCATTACTCAGCCGGAGTTAAACTTGCGGCAACGAAGATGGATGGAGCTTGTGGCAGACTATGACATATACATTTCTTACCATCCAGGAAAGGCAAATCTAGTTGCGGATGGGTTAAGTCGGAAGAGAGTTGCGACAGATTCTGAGAAAGATATGGAAGGTTTGATTAGCATGGTCGGGACATTGCGGTTAGCAGCCTTGTCCGACGACTTGGAACCATTGGGTCTCGGAGCGGCTGATCAAGCAGATCTACTGAGTCGCGTCTGTCTAACTTAGGAAAAGATAAGGAATTGATTAAGTGGTCGAAGAATGACAAGACTGAGTTTCAGACTTCGAACAATGGGACGATTCTGGTGAATGGACGAGTTTGTGTTCCAAAGGATAAGGAACTGCGAGAGGCGATTCTTAAGGAAGCGCATCTGTCCAAGTTCTCGATACATCCGGGGGCAACTAAAATGTATCGCGACCTAAAGCGCTATTACCATTGAAAGGTATGAAGCGAGACGTGGCTAAGTGGGTCGCTAGTTGTCCGACTTGTCAGCTGGTTAAAGCAGAACATCAAGTGGCGGGTGGTTTGCTGCGAAGTTTTCCGATACCGGAATGGAAATGGGACATGACTACCATGGATTTTGTCACTAGGTTTCCTGTAAGCGAGAAGAAGGATGCGATATGGGTGATCGTCGACAGACTAACTAAATCCACACACTTTATTCCGGTGAACAAAAAGGACGGATCAGAAAAGCTGGCTGAGATTTATGTGCGGGAGATTGTCCGATATCATGGAGTACCGGCTAGCATAGTGTCATATCGCGACTATAAGTTTACTTCGGTATTCTGGAGGGCACTTCAGAAAAGGTTTGGTACACGGTTGAACATGAGTACAGCTTATCACCCGCAAACAGATGGTCAGTCCGAGCGGACAATCCGAACACTCGAGGATCTACTGCGAGCTAGTGTGTTGGATTGGGGCGGCAAATGGGACGAAGATTTACCTTTGGCAGAGTTCGCGTATAGCAGTAGTTATCACGCGAGCATTGGGATGTCACCGTACGAAGCGTTGTATGGTAAGCCTTGTCAAACACCGTTCTGTTTGACCCAAGTGGGGGAGCGGAGCGTTTATGGACGGGACTTTGTGGAAGAAACAACCGAGAGAATCAAAGTCTTGAAGACTAAGAAGAAAGAAGCTCAGGATCGCCAAAAGAGCTATGCAGACAAGCGTCAGAGAGAGTTGAAGTTCGAAGTGGGAGATATGGTTTACCTTAAGACAGTCACGTATAAGGGTAAAGACCGAGCATCCTTGAACACGAAATTGTCACCAAGGTACATGGGACCGTACAGGGTTCTGGAGAGGATCGGACCTGTTTCGTACAAGCTGGAATTGCCACCGGCAATGGATGCTTTTCACAAAGTTTTCCATGTGTCCTTACTACGGAAATGCATAACACATCGGGAAAATGTTATTGCTGAACCACCGCCAGATTTGCAAGAGAATATGACTATTGTGGGAAGACCAGTTCGGATAGTGGATAAGAAAATAAGTTCGGATCGGAAGAAAAAGGTTAAGCTGATTCAAGTAGTTTGGGATTGTGATGGCGACGAGGAAACAACTTAGGAGCCGGAAAATGTGATGAAAGCTAACTTCAAGAAATGGTTTGAAAAGCAGAAGGTTCCAAGGAAAAAGGCTTAGATTCGAGGACGAATCCAGACTAGGGGGGGGGAGAATTGTAACGCCCGTCTCTGCGCGTCTTCCGGATGACCGAGCGATGGTCGATCGAGTTAGTCGATCATTTGACCTGAAGTCCGATAAATCCGCATCAAGTCTCGGACATGCGATTTTTCGCGGGACAGTTGGTCGGGGAGCGGACGAGCGGCTATCGGTGATACGTGAAACTGCGGGTAAACTCTCGACCATGTCCACTGATTCGCGTGTTTTCTCGGGCTTTTAGTGGAACGGTGTCGTTTTACTTATAAAATGCGGGAACGGTTATTTGCGGGAGAGATAGAACGCGGAGATCGTATTTGACGGTTTTCAGCAGTTTTCTTCGGCGTTAACTGCAAGGAATCAATTATAAAAGGGATTAGAGCGTCGTTCTTTGCGAGCGTGAAAGAGAAAGATAAGAACTCAGAAAGATTAGAGAGATTGCCGAGAAAGAATAGAGAGATTGCCGAGAAACCGAGGGAGATTGCCGAGAAACCGAGAAAGATCATCGAGTAGTTCCGGTAAGTATTGACTGAACTGTGTGTTCGTCGACAGTTTATTGAGTTTTGTTGAAGGGAACGTTAATCTGGTCTGTTTGTCTTAGATTTCTGGGAAGCGCGAGCGATAGAGAGATCTGGTCGAGATTCTACGAGACAAGAGGTGTCAGAAATTGTATTCGAGAGAAAAAGGTGAGTTGCGTGACCGTGGAGACGAGTCTTGTGTCGTTTTCTTTTATAGATTCACTTAGTCCTTGATTGTCCTGTGTGATTTGTATGCTTGCTTGTCGTTATCCTGATTATCTGCTGCTTAAACTTTGTGATCGATGTGGTTTATCGAGGATCTAGATCGGCGGTTTGATTGGGAACAGTAATGTTCGCTAAGGACTGTCCGATTGCGGGAAGATTGCTCGGTAACTCCGCATGGTTACGCTAGATAAGTTTCTGTTCGCAACTTGCAATATTGACTGTTTGATTGCGATTACTTGCTTGTGGCCTGTGAGACGGGACGACCGCTCTCACTAAGCAAATCCTTTTGCTTATGACTCCTTTGTGTCGCAGGAAATATTCTGATCGAGAAGGTAATTGGGACGCTGGAACCAGTTCGCGGGACTAAGGCAAGGAAGGAAGGATGGTTATTATGGGTATTTGTACTCGGTCTAGTATGTAACGTGTAATAGCTTATTAGCAAACTCACCGTTGTACTGGAACCTCGTTATTAATTCAAGTATTATGTTTTATGCTTAAAATGACTTGTCTAGAATTTAATCGGAAAATGTTAAGTAATTCCTCGGTAAAACTTGGCCGCGAGTTGCCGCGGCAAGGTAGAAACCGGGTTGGGGCTTTTCAAAAATGCTCTGACGAGACTAGAGTCGGAGATAAATCCCAAACTTCACACGAGTGAGGACATTCAAAAAAAACATGATTAATAGTCTCAACCGCAGAGTCCCACCATTTACATCAAATATCACATTGGACAACTCCGTGTATCAATTTTTTTTTATAGATAGTTTTTACTTACTAAAAATATTTATTTTCTATTTTTTGTTAAATTTTATTTTATTTTAAAAACTCCAAACCCGCACATCGGACGGGTCCTAATCTAGTCTATTAATAAACATCGTCTATGAGTAATTATTTAAAAGAGAACGATCATAGGAGAAAACAATCTGATGGATACGAGACAA